>CAJUYG010000102.1:279468-411497 GCA_910591675.1 Galerucella calmariensis | reverse complement strand
TCATCTAATTCATATGGCGCATGTGGCAACATCTACGAGTTACCTCAAATCCTCTCACACATTCTTGTTTACCCTTACAAAAACTAGTTCATACCCAATTTTCAAGTCATTATGTAGAAAAGTAGCTGATCTATTAACAAAAATCTATTTTATTTTTTTCGCTTTAACATCCTGTACCTCAGTAAGGAGCAGACTAAGACCCATTATTGTTAATGAAAATATTATTATTTTGGCCTTCTGAACGTAGATTTACAATTTGGCCCATTACTTATGAATCACTCTGTATATTTTTATTTGTGAAATGCTGGTACCTACTTCGTAACCTAACTACATATTTAGATATTTTTCCTCGCCTTCTTAATGGCTCATTTTTCAGTGTTTTGGTACTGCTTACCAAGCCCACATACAATTTACATTTAATATCTGAAGAAGCTTATACGTAAGATAGTGCTCTAAACTTTTATTAATACCGACATCATATAAAAATGAAAATTCTGTTTTTTAAACAAATATTTACATATTCCTCTATTTAACTTTTAGACTTCATTGACCTAAACGGATGCCTCCGTTGGTGGAGCATTTGCATCATTATCAGTATCAGCCGAGGCACATGGAACCGTCCCGAAATGGAGACTCGGTTCAAGTGGAGCACCGGACGCACCCCCAAGTTCATCCATCCCACTTACACCTTCACCATAGACCCCCGCCACCTTATCTCAGGACGGCGTTGTACGATTACGACGCCCAAGGTGAAGATGAATTATCGCTACGCAAAGGACAGATTGTGGAAGTATTATCAGAAGACGCAAAAATCTCCGGAGATGAGGGCTGGTGGACCGGAAAAATCGGAGATAAGGTAAGATATATTCAGTAGTCAGTTCATTATATTAATTGGATACGTAGCGGTATTAAGAATAAGGACAAAATAGAAATTTTTGGCTATACATGTCTATGGCACTAAGTTTCTTACTGCTACTAGATACTAGATTTAAGAAAACAAAAAAAAGAAAACTCAATGTATAAGATTTGTCTGTAGTTATGTCAAATAATTCCTTTTGCTTGCTAACGACATCACCCATTAGTAATATCATGTTGCCCCATTATATTCTGGCTCTTATCTTCATCTTGCAACTACCAAATGTTGGCACCGATTCGAATACCATTAGGCAACACACGTTTAGGAAAAATAGCTTGATACCAGTTGTATATGCTAACTCAGCATTGGCGTACTGCTATTAGAAAAACCTTTGACGAATCTTGGCCACCTAAAATTTTGCTGAAGTTCATTGTGCAAGAACTTTTGTAATTTTCCATCGATTTCAATTGTTTCTACGTCAAATTGTAGATAAATTCTTTGGTATCAAAACAAACTCCAGAAAAGTTTTATAAAAATGTTGATAGCTTATTTATACAGGGTAAACTGTCAGGCATGTCTTATGCGAGTGTCCGGAGTTATCGTCAATAAGAGAGTGTGTGTTCGGTGAGTCCTGGCCTACACCTGCCGATATAAAGGAGATGTCTCCTAGTGACCTGTCCACCTTCCTGAGAAGGACAGGATGGACAATGACCTAGGAGGACAACTCCTCGGGAGGATGTACAATGGGTCACATGTGCCCTAAGTGCTGTGAGCCTACACACTCACCCTCCCCACTCTACAGATACAGATATACAGGGTAAAAAAAACCATGTATTTGTAGTACAATTTCTTGACACCCTGTGGAACAGTTCGGGAAATTTGTAGGCTTCACGCTCAGTTTATTACAAAGACTATCCTCTTCGCCATATTTCACTTTTTATTTCATCTTGATAACTTGATTTCTTTTGAAGATACATGTATTCAAATAAAAGCCTGGAATCAATAGCAGCATTTACCGAATTATTATTTATTTGAAAACGGAGCTCTAAGGGCCAACTGCACCGTGTCTTATTTAGCTAAGTCGACTAAAGACAGGATGTGGACATGCGGACAGGGATTTTGATTTTGCTAAAAATTGAAATGTGACATATGTGAACTAAATTCTGATAATGAGAATGGCAATTATATGAAAAATATAAACAATATAAAATATAATCAAGTAAATGAAGAGCTGCGTCTCCCAGTTATTTATGCCCAGTGTTCATGGATAAAACTATCGATCTCTTAATAGTGGTAGTAGAAATCTGACTGTTTCTTTTCGTAATCGAAACTTTTAAAAAAATTTATATTCGGATAGGGTGTTATAAAAATCTTGTCTGGGAATTATATTCCTGGGAACACCAAATTCAATTAATTCCATTTTGTTTGATTTTATAAACTAACCTCTCTATATTTTGATAATTTTGTCTGCCAAGTACCAAGACATAACCTTACTTTCACATAAGTAGGACTTAAGTAGAACCTACACTTCGACACGTTAAGAACGACTCACGACGCGGTGCAGTCACACATATTTCCTAAGTCCTAACTAAATGCTTTAGTAGCAGCGGTGCAGTTGACCCTAAATGCTCAAAGTTGCATACAAGACGTTCTTAAGGAAGCTGTAGTTCATTAAGGTCGCATTTAGTAAATATTGTTAACCAACCCAAAACACTTGAGCTGCGTTTTGCGTTGTAATCTGAATATGACGCAATTCCTCAAGATCGCATTAGTCAATTTGATGTTTCGGCGATTGCGTGCAGTTAATTCCGCTAGAGGTGGGTATACGAAATATTGGAAAATGTCAATTATGTTTTTATTTTTGTTTCAAATTACTGTTGTATATTAAAACATTACGAATTAATTTTTTTTCCATACAATTCCAGAGTTTTGAATACGTGTATCTTGAAAAGAAATAAAGATATAAAGGTGAAAGAAAAACTGAAAGATAGCAAAAAGGATTGTCGTGCTAAACTGAGAGTAAACTCTACACATTTCCCGAACTGTTCCACAGAGTGTTAAGAATTTCGACTACAAATGCATGTTTTTTTTTCACCCTGTATAAATAAGCTATTAACATTTTGGGAAAACTTTTCTGGAGTTTGTTTTAATAACAAAGAATTTATCTACAATTTGACATAAATACAATCGAAATCGATGGAAAATTATGTAATTTCTTGGATAACGAACTTAAGCAAAATTTTGGGTAGCCAAGATTTTTTGCTCATCGTGATGAGTATATATATATAACTAAATAAAATTATTGAGATTCAAAAAAACTATATTTTAAGTGCTTTGTTTGATTTTTAGTTCATCTTGTGAATTTTTATTGATTATTTCACTAAATAAAAGAGAAAAAAATATTAAATTTTAATATGATATGGATTAAAAAATCCAAAGTAATACACTAATATTTAAAAAAAATATGAGCGACCTTTTAAAATTTAAATATTGAACTAAAACTTTCAGAAACTTACTTTTTTTGCTCCATAAAATTATACCGCAACGAGAAATAATTTGAAAAAAAAATTCAATTTTAGACACTTAAAAAAATTTTGAGCGACCCCTTGATCATTTTTTTTGTTTTTTTTTGTCACCCCACTATTAAGGTTGTTCTGATCATAAATCTTCTACAGTTAAATTTGAGCATTCCACTCTGTTTTACATTATCAATAAAATATAAAGTTGTGTAATGTATTAGGTGAGAGCATATTAAAACCATAATTTAAACTTAATTGGTTATTATAATTTTTTACCGGAGACGCGTACATGACTTTGATGAACTGTTATAAAATTATAATATGTGAGGTAAATGTTTTCAAAATAAAAACCTACTGGAAAAAAGGTTTCTAATACATTCTATAAATAGATGTCTACACAGACGATTGATATAAAGTATGATGAGAGAACGCAAGGTGTATCAAAGTAATTGTTACGTAGGTTGAGACAACAAAAGTAGTAAACACAAACATATTTTCACCATCAGCTGATGGCTGTTTTAATTTATATTACATGGAGGAATCTTAGTACAAAACCGGTTGTTATGTCCTTGTCATATAAAATTCTGCTTAAATAAGGCATAATTAAATGTATTTAGCAACTCCCACGAGTCTTTATAATTTTCGTATAATTCGTTGTACTTCCTGGAAGGTACTACTAATAGTACTATAATCGAGACGACTGAAAAACAAACTGATTTCTACGTAAAAGCTTCTAAATATGAATTATTTTTTTCCACAAAAGGTTTGGTGATGTTCGTTTCTCACATCTATTATATTTGAAATTATTATTGTGGTAAATTACGGATTTTAAATGCTTCTATTATTTCGCTTTCTGTCATTAGGTTTGTGGGATCCTAAATAACGAGGATTTTTTAATAATAATATTCCAACTTTGGGTGTTTTATTATACTATACGAGGGTTGACTTATAGGTAAATGTCAAAATTAACTCTCATGTTTAGTTAACGTAACGTAAAAGTTTCGGATCGCTTCATGCTGTACCTAAACTGAATTTTTCAGTCGAAAAGTGGTATTAAACCGTGAAAATTTGTTACAATTTTTGAAGACAGTTGTCTCAATAATAATGCCTTGGTTTATGTTTTCGGCAATGAAGCACATCAGTCAGCAATTTCTCGTTGGGACAATTTAAACGTGGACAGATTACAGGGGTGGCATTTTGTTCACACTAGCGAGTAGTTTTGAATCGATCTTGTCGATATACACATACCGTTCACCAAATTTGGTTGTTTTGGAGCGATAAATAGTTCTAATTTTTGATACCCATAAGGTGTCGCGTACGTATTTTCTATCTTTCCTTGTCAAAATATCAATGTAAAATGTAAAATCGCAGGCGACGTCGTTTGAAAGCGATCGCTAGTTTACATGAACCGAATGTCACCCCAGGTACACCAACAACGACAGTCGCACAGGAAAACGTGGATGCTGTACGCAAGCTGATCCAAAAAGATTGGAGCATCATTAAGAATGAATCAATATCAAGAGCGATCTGTAAACAATTACTCTTTTGATAGCGCATATGCTGACGGAAGCAATTAGAGTCAATATACAGCCTAAGTGCTTACGTCACAACTGTGGGCGGAGCCTGGACTGGTTATAAACAAAGTCTTTTTCCATGTATAAGTCAAATAAGGAATTTTTTATTTAGTGTTTTCAACGTTATAAAGTGAAAATAAAACATCTAGTTTCCATATTGTGTTAAAGGAACGTGTCTTTTAAGTGTTTTTGTATAGGTTTTTGCCAAGGTGAATTAATTTAATTACTAAATTAAGTTGAAAACTTTTTGAGGTTATGTTGGTTATTTGATTTTATTTGAAACCATCTAAACTGTATTCTGTATTCTTAATTTCTATTTTCTATTATTTTGAGATGGCTTCAAAACATGTCTCAAAGCTTTCTTTGTGCACAAAATGGCAATAACAAACTCTCGCAAACTGAGTGGATTGTTTATCTTTTCGCCTATGAGTAAATAAAATATTTCAATAAAACATTTGTTTCTCTCAGCCTGGTTTGTTGGAAACCGAAAAAAATTGCAGGTTTGCTTTGCACGCTTGCAACCTGGCACAAAGCACATTACCATAGTGTCTTAGAAGCCCTAAAAATATATTCAGTTGAAGTCACAAACTAAATAATAATAATACAGATATAGATAGCTTTATTCAAAATAAGAAAACCTAATTTACATACAGTTACTTTGGACATAAGTTTAAAGTATACAAACATATAATAAATAAATATCTATTTAAAATTGAATAACTACATGTACCTATATAATAAATAAATGTATAAATAAACAAATACATACCGCATTTATCACAATTAAACAAAACAATAATCACAAACATTTCAATCTTTAACAATTTGTAGTAGAAATAATTCTAGGTTCATCGTTTCACTAAATAGTTCATTAATCCCCTTTTAAATTGTGGCAAACTTTGTGAATCTTCTATTTCATTTGGTAGATAGTCAATAAATCCTTTAAATATTAAGATTTTTGTATTTAAACATTTTAGTTTGAATGTTAATATGTAAGTGATTGTTAATTCTAGTATTATATTCATGTATTTGACTGTTATAGGTTATATATTTGTTAAAATACATTAGCAAAAGATTGTGCAACATCTTATAAATATAGGTTAATGTCATATAAATCAGCCTCTTTTCAATCGATAACCACTCCAATGTTTCCATCACTAAAGATACTGGGGTCAGCCTGCCACATCTTAATACAATTCTCATTGCTCGGTTCTGTAATTCTTGCAGTGCCCTTAATTTGTTTAAATCGAAAGTATACAGTAAGGTAGGACAGTATTCAAAGTGCGGCTGTATTATGGTTTTATACACTGTTATTCTAGAGATTCTTAATACCATACTCTGGAGTAAAAGTATAATTTCTTTAAATTTTTTTTGTATGTAACTAAAATGACTATTAAAATTTAAGTGATTATCAATCATAAAACATAGTAGAAATTTTCCAAAAACATATCACCTAAACATAACCAACATAACCTCAAAAAGTTTTCAACTTGATTTAGTAATCGAATTAACTCACCTTGGCAAAAACCTATACAAAATCACTTAAACGGCACGTTCCTCTAACACAATATGGGAACTAGATGTCTTATTTTGTCTTTATAACGTTGAAAACACTAAATAAAAAATTCCTTATGGGACATTTACATAGAAAGAGAGTTTGTTTGGAAGCAGTCCAGGCTCCGCCCACAGTTGTGACGTCAGACTTAGGCTGTCTATTGGTGTGAAAAACGTTTAAACCGGTTCAACGCAGAACACTCAAAAGATATACAGTACTACCCCGACTTACGCTATCCCGTTTTAAGCCGGATCCAGACTATGTAACAAAACAAGTAAATTATTTGCAGTCAAATAACTCTAAAACCATCGGTCCAAATATGGACAGTATATAATATATATTTGTGAAAAGAGGATAATCATAATCATAATAGGCAGTGTCTCAAAAAAAATTAATTTTTTCTGAGCTCGTGAAAATCATATTCAGCATTCAAAACAAAACTGTCCTGGGGTGACATTCCGTTCATAAAAACTAGCGACGTCGCCTGGATTTAACATTTTACATTGATATTTTGACAAGGAAAGATAGAAAATACGTAGGCGACACCTTATGGGTATCAGAAATTAGAACTATTCTTCGCTCCAAAACAACCAAAGTTGGTGAACGGAATGTGTATATCTACAAGATCGATTCAAGACTACTCGCTAGTGTGAACAGAATGCCACCCCAGGACCAACTTTTTCCAAATCGGTGGTTAGGGAGGCGCGGATCGATAGAATGACCAGCACGATCTCCTGATCTGACGCCACTAGACTACTTTTTTGTGGGGATATGTCAAAAGTATTGTATACAAAACTGAACCCTGAGATGACTTAAAAAGACGAATGACTATTAGATCAGTCGCAATTCCTACATTGACATTAATGTTTTTTTTTTTCACAATAATAAATAATAATCAGTATTACTTATTAGGTTTTTTGTGTAATGTAGCTAATTTGTGGAATGAAATAATTGTATGTTAATTTTTGTAATAAATCTGAAAACATTTATTTTTTCTGAAACAGTTCAAGAAAGGTATAGGATATTGTACATGAATTATGTATAGAATTTTCTGAAGAAACCAAAAAATACATAATGTACAAGTGGTTGCATTTAAAATAAGAAATTTGGTATTGGCCACTGTCACATGACACACCCTATATATATATATTTTTTAAATGTGCATTTACTAATACAAATTGACGTGCCCAAGAGTTTTGCCCAACACAGCCTCATCTATTCGTTATCGAATTTATTCCAGTTGGCTGTTCCACTCTGTATAATTGTATGACAAGAAAATTTTATTACGTAGGTAGATTTTTATCCACCGATTCTAAAAAATCGTAAATCTCGTTGGTCAGGTTATAAATTTTGAACTAAAATGGCAAACTATTGAAAACTGAAACGCTAATTGGTTAGAAAATCTATAGATGTGGTCACCTCGATTAAAATTTGGAATGGGATTCAAATTAATTAGTTTAAAATGCAATCGTATAATCTGGTCTTATTTAAATATGCAAGAACTGTGAATTAATTGGTTAGATTTTGATGACGAGACTGCAGAAGATGCTTCAATCAAATTATCTATTTGGCTAACTATGACAGATCTTCACGAGGCACTTTATTCACAAAAGCAGTAGGTAGTGTTCCATAATGTGTTTTATTGATCCTCTTCACTTTATTGGTCCTTTTTTAGGAACCGTCGTCATGCCAGGAGCACTGTGTCTATTGGCTTAGTTTATTGTAACCCACTAGTGAGTGTTCCTCATAGACTGGTTGGCTTTGTACCCATTTTTGTATTTGCCATGGATCTCTTTCTTTATGGTACCAAAGACTGGTTCTGGTCCAACATACAAATTACGAAAAATCTTATGGAACCGTCTTGATTACACAAGTACGACAAGGAAAATATGAGAAAATCTGCTTGAAAGAGAGAGAAAGAATAATTGTGCGCGAGCATCGAGGCGTGTACTTAGGTCCAGGGGCTGGCCGAATGTTGATTGTCCTTTACAGAGAGAAGGAGAATTCACTAGTTGGTGGTATTTAGTATGCTCCCAACATGGAAGGAGTGAGGGTGTTGAAGAAATAAAAAATACAATCATTATTACGTAACATGTACATCTTAAAATTCATTTTTGTCAACTTGATCGTTTATGACCAAGTTGACAATTAATTTCTAACCACAATAGGATATAATTTTAGCCATTTTAACTTGAAAATAAAACAGTATTTCTTGAGAGAACCATAATTAATAAACTAAAAATCCATTCCATTAATAAATTGAATAGAAAAAATAAAATAAGTAGGTACCTATACCTGCACCTATTCTAAATATAAAATATAAACTTCTTGAAAAAATTAAAATAAAAATCCATTCTATAAGTGAACATCATTTTAATGAATTAAGTGCTCAAACCACCTTGCTGTGCCAGACAATAACCAAATCTGTGATAAAGATTTGATCTCATGTCTCTAAGACTATTTGGCGTAATGCTGGTACAAACGTGTTGTATTTTGACCCTCAATACATTTGAATTATTAGCTCTTTCATATGCATGTTGGTAAATGCTACTTTTTAAAAATCCCCGAAGAAAAAATCATTTGGAGATAGTTCAGGTGATATTGGAGGCCATTTAATTGTACCATTAGTACTAATTATTCTTTCGGGAAATGTAAACCTTAAAAAATCCATTACTATCCTTGAATTATGGATTGGACAACCATCTTGTTGAAACCAAATTCTGTTGAGATCAACATCGGCTATAAGGAGAACTGCAGGAATTACTTGATTTTGTAATAAGTCTAAATATTTGGAGAAATTTAAATTCCCCTCAATAAAAAAAGGATCTATAATGTGGTCACCTATAATACCTCTCCAAACATTTAGCTTCTGCGGATACTGTGTTCGGATTGGAATGCTTAGATGTTTATTTTCCTGAGACCAATATCTTGTGACGGATGGATTGTGTTTTTGATGTAATGAAAAAGTTGACTCATCCGCAAATAAAATATTTTTCAAAAAGTTCTCGTCAGCATTTTGACGATATTGATATGATATGACTGATATTGTCCTCGGAAAATATTTCCTGTGTTGTCTGAACCGTGTAACAATGGTACCCGTTCCGTTTTGAAATATTATGTACAGTTCTCTTATTCATGTTGACCTCTTCAGCAATTTGTCTTGAAGAAGATGGTTGTCCTGTTTCAACTGCTAAACAAACATTTAATTCTCTAGATTGCCTTTCATCGTTTATTGGACGTTCGATTGGATCTTCCGAAGCTTGGCATTTTCTACAATATGAAACACATTCATATTTCTCGAAATTACCAATTATTTTCACAATTGTTGACTTTGAAAGAATTGGGCGATTTTCAAATGCCACAATAAACAAATTAACGATTGCATCAGCCGAATGACCTCCAAAATACCATCTTACAATTTCTACTTTTTCGCAGGTTAAGTATGTTAATGAAGGCATATTGTAAATGTTTTATTTTTAAATAAAATGCCATGCGCTTCCAACGTGTTTAACGTTTGTAGCGAAAAGACCTAGGAATAGGGAATAGCAGTTTAAATGTGAACTCTCTCTGTAAAGGACAATGTTGCCGGATGAAAGTGTTTAGTTTACATATTGTGCATGACTTCGAAAAAAAGTCAACGATAACGAGACAAAAATATCATTTGTACAAATTAATCTGCGCTTCTGGTAACAGCGGTTAAAATACATAGTGGGACAATCAACATTCGGCCAGCCCCTGGACCCAAGTACACGCCTCGATGCGCGCGCACAATTATTATTTCTCTCTCTTTCAAGCTGCTTTTCTCATATTTTCCTTGTCGTACTTGTGTAATCAGGACGGTTCCATAAGATTTTTCGTGATCTGTATGTCGTTACTGAGCCTCTTCATCAGCTTGTTCATTCCCATTAATATCGTTATATCCCGTCACCCTTACTGATCTTACTCCAGTAGGATCTGCCAGTTCGTTTAGCTCTTTTTGGCTCCCCTCTAGCAATCTGGTACATAAAGCTGCAAAGGCTGCTTGGCTGCCAATTAAAATGTAGGATAGCCTAAATCTCCGCCTGAAATACAGAGGTAAAAGCGTAAATTAATATTAAACGAAAAAATAATGTAAAGCAGTAAGCACTACACTATTTCAAAATCAACTTACCAACCAGACAATACAAAAATATTTACCAAACGGAAAATTTGAAAATATTCAATGACTGTTACCTTCTTGGGTACGCAGCTAAAGAAAAGATAGTAAAATGCAAAGGAATTCGATCAAAATTATTTGTTTCCTTCTCTTTCATGCCGATATATAGGGTCCTCCGTAATATATGCCAATAAAATGTATGTGCTTCTTTAAGGTACAGTGATAGTTTGTCTCAAAGTATATCGTCTTCGCTTTAACCAGCTATCATAAAATTAATGGGCCAATTGCAATAAATCCTGTGACCAACAGCTGCTGCAGAAGAGATCGCCAGTGGCGGATAATTTAAAATTATTTTTAAAAGGATCAAATTCAAAAAAATCTATCTTTTTGTATTTTTATCATACATACCTTGTTTTTTATTTAATACGTGAAGACCATTTCTCTAAACTATTGTTTTTCCTCCTAAATGAGAGATAATTAAATTCTATTAAGTTATAAA
The DNA here is from genome assembly GCA_910591675.1 of Galerucella calmariensis. Classification (NCBI taxonomy): domain Eukaryota; kingdom Metazoa; phylum Arthropoda; class Insecta; order Coleoptera; family Chrysomelidae; genus Galerucella; species Galerucella calmariensis. The sequence continues at coordinate 400,359 of CAJUYG010000102.1, read as the reverse complement.
CTATAACCAGGCCCGCCCTTGCCTTGTCACTCGACTGTTGCTGGGTCTCATTTCAGGTAAAATGGTCGGTAAAAGGTCGTAAATGATCGTATTTAGATTATTGCCGTCAAAAGCAAAGAAGATATACTTTGAGACAAACTATAATCTTTCTCGACTAGTAAATGTTACTTACATCTCTTATAACATAAATAATTATGATATATTCATTTACTATAGTATCCAACTTGAATGAACTCCATTCTTTTGTAACTCAGGTTATCACATTCGTCAAAAATGTCTATTTTGCACCCTAGCAAGGGCGTCGATATGGTGTTTTTTTGGGATAATTACAACCCCCCTCCACCAAGAACAGTAAATTATTATATTTTTCAATTAAATTCACTAATGAACATGCGCAAGTCCTATATTGCTGCATCACACAACAACATATCTTTGTTTCTAATGCCCTTACCCCCCCCCCAAAGGAAAAACATTATTGACGCCCCTGCACCCTAGTTTCATAAATAAGTATTATGAATCAGTTTTAAATGTATACTTTTTTTTAGGTGGGTATTTTCCCGTCGAATTTCGTAGCACACCAAGACCCAGGTCAGGATTTCTCAGACCATTACAACAATATCATAGCCGACATCGATCCCGTCAAAATAGACTTTTCTGAATTAGAACTCGAGGAAGTGATAGGTGTCGGTGGATTCGGAAAAGTGTATCGTGGCATTTGGAAGAATCGCGAAGTGGCGGTAAAAGCGGCGCGGCAAGATGCTGACGCGGACGCTAGCGTAACCCTAGAAAATGTTATTAAAGAAGCAAAACTGTTTTGTTTATTGCGTCATGAAAACATTGTTTCTTTGGAGGGTGTTTGTCTCCAAGAACCAAACTTATGCTTAGTGTTGGAATACTGTCGGGGAGGGTCTTTAAATCGGATACTAGCGGGTCGAAAAATAAGACCCGACGTGTTAGTGGATTGGGCGATACAAATCGCTAGGGGGATGGATTACCTTCACTGTACAGCGCCCATATCGCTTATACATCGGGACCTGAAGAGCTCTAATGGTGAGTATAGCAGTAGCAAAGAATATTGTATGTTATAGACATTTTTGGACTGTCTTTTTTTTCCAAATATTGGAAACTAGTTCAACGTTTATATATTTGGTTATGGTATCAATAATTCGGTAGTTGGGAAATTGAACAAAAATACATATTATTTTAATATTATTCTCTACAATTTCCAATCTTGTATTCAATATTAGTTGTATCTTACCGAATAAATTTATTTATTTATTTTTATTTTATGTTTTGTTGACGGCTGAAGAAAAAATATTGTACATAAGAAATATTTCTATTTTTCATTTTTATTTCACAATTTATTCTGCAATCAGAATACATTTATTGTATAGGCAAATATTTTTACTATGGAATTTGACATGTTGAGGACTCGTCCTTTGGCAAAACATCAGGCAGTTCAAATCAAGCCACTTGGCCAGTTTCTTTTTAGTCCATCCAGGGGAACCCCTGAACATATTCAAAGAAAAAATACCTGTTCCCGTACATTTTTTACAAAAAATACCCGGCTCTTGGCCTGCAATATTTTGTTTTTCACAGCTAGTTTCCATCTTCACCCTATTAATAATTTTATTTGACTAGTTGCTGTCTATTTGTTTTCTTTTCTTTATTATATGGTTTTTCCATGTTAATTTACTGTCCAAGTCCATTCCTTTACTTTTTTGGGAATTAGAATGTTGTTGAAGTGAACTTCAGGGTTTTACATAGTGTGAAAGTGATGCTGCAAAATTTGCTTTAATTTATCTTGATTCCCCATTTTACAAACCAGTTTTGTAGAAAGTTGAGGTGCACTTGTAAATTTAGCACTGATCTATCACCGATAATACAGCTGTATCATCGGCAATTGTTCCAAGAATCAAAAATATTATGATGAACTAAAACGATTTTTATTAATATGTTTAGAGACTATTGACTGAATTCCATTGATAGTGGTGGTTGCAAACAAATAAAAAATAGCCAATATGAATATTTCCAGTATAAAAAGGTGTTGATTGTGCAGTTGAAACCTAGCCGATCAATTTCTTCAATTAGATGCAATTGCAATTTTATCAGTTTGGTGCCATTTCTATTGCCTAAAAGGCGCAATTCTTGGGAGAAATCTAGTTTCTTTTGTCTTACCAATTAACTGTTTCCAATCAAATAATACCTATCAGGTGATTGCTGATTGTTGTGAATGACGTATTTGTGATTTGATAATCGACAGTGATGCACTTAGTTTTTCTCTGTGCTTTCTCACTTTCGCTATCTTCTTTTGAAATAATATTAAAACAACTTTTTATATTATGCTTGAATAAATTATTTTTTGAGGTTAACATCTACTTTTATCTTTCTACTCTTGTTGATGTCAAACAACATACTAATTGTATTGGCTTTTAAAAACGAATCTACTGTATACCTACTTCTCATTTGGCATTAATAGGTTTAGGAGTTAGTCCTAGATATTTGACCTCTGAGCGTGAACTCTGTAACAGAATAGAAAGGAAATTTCTTTCTATGCTAGGAAATTTCTTGTAAAGTTACTCTGTATGTGTATTCGGCAGATAGAAATAGAAACGGCTACAAAGGTCTTTCTATCTGTTTTTATATACATACTTATCCTGTTTTGTCATTGTTTATGTTGACTATTGATTATAATTGAATTATGAATATTGTTTATTTTTAATTGAACATTAATAGGTATTTTTTTTAATAAATCGGTGGTATAATATATGATTAAATGAACTTATGTAATATATTTTTTCGTCTACTTCGCCTTTTTGAGACTACTTTTCTGGTTGACTTACCTATCATTTTATTAGGTATATAATTAGTGTAAAAACATTAAAAAAAAGAAAACGATCTTGGTAGGAATTGAACCGTCGACCCTCGCCATTCATGGCAAGTGATTACCCATCGCAGCCAGGGAGTACAACATTCAAATAATTCAATAATACTTAGTAATGAAACAAATGTATCCTCTTGGTTTTTAAAGATTGGTAAAAAATTAAACATTCTATATAGAATGGCAGGATGGAAAGACATCGAAACAAAACTCAGAAATGGAAATAATTACTACCAACTAAATGTCAAAAGCATCACAGAATATAAAAATCGGAAAATGTTTTCAAGTTAGATAGTACTCGTTTCCTTCTACCCGAGCTCTCCCGAAGTTTACAGGCAAAAGTCATAGAGAGTAGCATTTGTCGATAGAAAGAAATTTCTTTTCTTTGCTATTTCTTTTCTATTTCTACTTCTATCAAGTTATAGAGTACGCGTGCTGGTCTCCGTACAACATTGCTCCCTTAAAGTTTAACAGTTTGGAATGTGTGACCTTGAACATTTTAAAGATATTGATTTTCGTATCTTTTTACTCTCGCCGGGTATTTTGCTCAATTCACAACGTGTAAAGTCAATCATATTGTTTGTGAAATAGTATTGTATACTTAAATAAAAAGTTGCTGGATATAAATCTTCAGGTTTTCTTAAAATCAAAGCATTGTATTGTAAATGCATTCTTGATAAAAAAAAACGAGCATCTTATTTCATTAACGAACTTCTTTGTATCTATGTCCTTTGAAGGAAAATATTTTATGTGCTAAAAACTTATATTGGCGAAATGGAAAAAGTTTCAAATGAATACGTTTGAAGGTTAGTGCTCTCAACGGTAAATCCAGATAAGTAGACAAAGTCAAACAAAGGGAACTAAAACCATGTTAGACCATATAAAGAATAAATTAATCCAGCAACTACTTGTAATGAATTTAGATGACAGCATAAGACCAACTAGTGAAAGTGGTACAATTTAAAGAGTTTAGATCGAGGCTCTGAAGTTAACGTTAAAAGTATTCTAAAGAGTATTACATTTTTGTAAATGAGAAGTTTTTCCACACAACCAATTTTTTATTAAATTAAAGGTGGATTCATGCAACAAACTAAACTAATTTAAGATAAAGATTAAATTTAAACCTAGAATATTCAGCTGTTCGTGCAACTTAAATTAATAAACCAACCACACGTGCGCTGTCTTTTCAATCATTTGTCAAAACTTCCAATAGTAATTGAGCTGTCAGATAGCTGAAAATATGTATGTATTTTGGGGTGACATTCACTGAGACCTAAAAGATCCATTGTGTCCCCTTACTACTACTACTACTACTAAATGTGCAGGCGAGCCTTGTCCTGGACAACTCAAGCCAAGGTTTCGGCACTGAGGCCACTGGCGGGCCCATTGTGCCATTCCTGCTACCTAGACATCCATGAAGCCGAGCCCTTCAATAAAGGCCGCAACCTTTTTGAATGGATGTCTGCTTGTGTCTCCAGGGGCCATAACAGGGACTCCGAAGATTCGCCTGCGTAGTACAGCCCAGTGTGGACACTCTACGAGAACGTGGACTGACGTTTCGTCAGTCATGCCGCAACCCCTACATAGGGAACTTTCCTCTACTCCTAAGTTGTGGAGGTGTTTCCTCATACAGCAGTGCCCTGGCGTGTCCATCAGTCCATCCCTTCAGTAGAAGTTTGGATTGTCTAGGACCCTGCAGAGCATTCCAATGAGCGAGGTGCTGATTCCTCAGCCACAAACATGTAATACAAGCTCATGTGAAGAATAATATAACACAAATCACCAGTAGATCTATGGCCTGGGCTTGAAGCATGCGTTTTGTCGAGTTCTTGGAAGAAATTAATTTCTTAGTTGAAAGATGGCCATCTTTCTTAGTTTTAATCTTAATCTAAATTTTAATTTATTAGTTTTTTGCACACAAATCTACATTACATTACATGGTTTTATCTTCTTAGTTTTAGTTTTAAATTAACCTTAAATTAAATGTTTTCTTGCCTTTTTCCACCCTAAGTGGTATGGGCGCAAGTGCTCCAGAAATTATTGGAATGGATTTGTTCTCCACAATCATATCCAGAATAAAATGCTGGTTACAACGATATATGTTATAAGTTTATCTCAAAGTATATCGTCTTCACTTTTAACGGCAATCATCTACCTAAATCCGTCCATTTACGACCCTCTTAAAATAATTTCACCTGAAATGAAACCTAACAACAGTCAAGTGACAAGGCAAAGGCGGGCCTGGTTATAGTTTAGAGAGATGGACTTCACATACTAAATAAAAAACAAAGGATGTATGATAAAAATACAAAAATATTGATTTGATCCTTTTTAAAATAATTTCAATTAGTCTGCCACTGGCCATCTTTTCTACAGCAGCTATTGGCCATAATATGATTTATTGAAATTGGCCCATAATTTTATGATTGCCGGCAAAAGTGAAGACGATATACTTAGAGCCAAACTTTACCAGGCTGCAGGGGCGGATCTAGTATTTAACAAAGGGGGAGGGATTGAATAATTTTTTTTTAAGTTTTTTAATTTGACAAAAAAATGTATTATATACAACAACTTATATTAACGATAATCTAAGTAGACCAATTAAAAGTTTCAATTCTTCTGGCCTTCATTTGACAAAAAGTTTTAAGTTCTCTAGATTTATTAATGTATGCCAAAGCTAGCCCATTGAGTCTCTCCTGTCCCATCGTTGATCTCAAATAGGATTTTAGTAGTTTTAGCGATGAAAAATTTCTCTCGCCCGTAGCACTTGTTACAGGGATTGTGGCAGAAATTTTTAGTAGTATCTCTATATTGGGAAAGCATTCTTTGGACATACGTTTTAAGGTTTCTGTTGATGATTTTGGTAGATCAACACTGACAGTGTCACTCCACTTATGTCTCCATATCGCTAATTCCGCCTTCAATTCCAGCATGGATCCTGGCATATCATTTTCATATATTCTTGCAGCCTCAACAATTTTGGCATTAGTATATTTTTTAAGGTGTATTGGAATAATAGGTACCTTCTATGGGTATTATAGTACTATAACGATGTTTTCTTCTATAACACTACCACCACAATGTCCCACCTCCACAACCGTATTATTTTTTGGCTTTTTTGTAAAAAAAGATGTTAATGTCGTTTGTGATCGTCATTTTACGCAGGTCCAAATGAGACAAAAAATAACTTGTATTCGCTATGAACGTCAAACACAATCTGAATAATAAAATAAATTTCTTCTTATCTTCCAGAAATATAGATTTATTATTTAAAGCCATTTCACAGAGAAAAAATGCATAAAAACACGTTTTTATTTCAATGTTCTGCAAACCAAAGACGCGGCCTGCGATTGTCTTTATCTTCAATCGGGAAGCGCCGCGTTTGAGCATTTTGCCGACTACCTAAATTCAGACGCACTCGGCGCGGCTGGTTTTGTGGACGTAAAATAAATAAAATTAAATGATTATTTTAATAAAATGATATTTATTTTATTATTTATATTCTCAAATAAAGCTTTTGGTAAACATAATATATAATTACTGTATTTATTATTAGTATTTATAGCGATGTTTGACTTTTTATGACATAACAAGTCTTCTTAAAGTGGGGGCTTGAGCCCCCAAAGCCCTCTCGTGGATCCGCCCTTGCCAGGCTGTATCTTGCTCATAAATTGTTAAAACTGCGATTATTGAAACAAATAAGAAAATTGTTAGTGAATGCTTGCTTTTGTTATTAAAGTACTCAAAACAAGTTTTTGTGTAATTGCACGCGAAGTCAGTATTTCGCGTTCTCAGCGAAATTCAATTTCGCGGCCGTTACCCATAACAACGGCTGCAAAACCAAACGTCACTTCCAAATTTGACATTTTATAAAATACTACAAAGACAAGGATTATTTATTATTATTATTATTTTTATTGGGTTAACAACGCTTTTGAGTTCAGGAGGAGCGGAAGGTACTGAAATATCGCTATCAGTATCAGACATTCTGTGTTTTGTCAAGAACTATTTTGTATATATTGAAACATAGGTATCATTTCCATAGCACATAGTGACATTGTTAAATAAATTGAACAGCTGTTGATTTTAGAGAAATAATATATTCATTTACAATTATCTAGTTTAATAATTCTAACGATTGCACGAAAAATAGTGTGTATGCCATGGCCGCGAAACTTTTTAACGACCTCAAGATTATCTTGCCTCGGCCACAAGCGGCCTCGGCGATAACTGTTCTTTCGGTACGTTAAAAGGGTATTTCGCGACCTAGGCATACAAATAACTATTTATCCAATTTCTATGATGCTTATAGAATCTACAACCTTTTTTGTGCAAGTTTACATTGCTATTTTTTCGATAGTGTAGATGGTGGAGACTTTATCAGCCGTTGATTCCGAAAGTTTGTTTAGATTATTAGAGTACTCGAAACCAAATTTTTCAAATTTTTAGAACATTTTTTGCGGAAAATTATTGCTTCTTGCGGTTCCCTAATGCAAAAGATAACGAAGATGGCGCTCGGCTGCTATTTTAACTGCCAGCTTCAGCATCATCAAAGCATTGATGGTAAAAGTACCGATCGAACTTTATTGCCAGCCCTCGATATCGCTCGGGTGCAAAATCGTTCTTGACCAAGTTCTCGACTAGTATTTACATCCCTTGAAGTCTAAAGGTCTGTTCTCACAAGCATCAAAGATAGTCTTTGACATTTCTTCACTCGTAGACCAGTTCTCACTTTTTCTGACACCAAAGTAGAAAAAAGTTATACGAGCTGCTCAAAATCATTTCGATGCCGATTTCTCATACCAAAGTTTTAACCTTCCATTCCTGAAACACCTTGTATTACTTTATCCTAAATACGAGCATTTACCTACATTGCAGTAGTTGTATCTGTGTAATTTGGTATCAACAAGGACGTTTAGTACATGGAAATTGTCTGTTGAAAAGTGTTTACGATCGATAGAAACTTAATGTCAATTGTTATGTCGTTTGTCGGTATTAATGCCTATAATAGAGGCGAATAAAATCAAAACGATAAAGAATTTAACACCGCTTATGTTGGTGTAGGGCAATTCAAGTAAATTCAATAATCTCGTTCGACATTGGATAACCTTACACGGCGCTGTTGTGTAAACACCGTCGGCACGATTTTATTCAAAAGCAGAGAAGATTGGAATAAAATCGCGTGAACCAACTTTGTGTAATAGAAATAAGGCTGATTTAATATTTTAGGAATATATACCTAATATATTTTTATCATATTGATAGCACGATTTCAGGTAGGAGACCCTAAAATCGCAATAAACCATAGGCGGACATTGGACAATTTTCCAAAAGCGAATAAATATGGACAATAAGTAGGATATTTAAACGTGGGAACCTAAAACTCAAACATAAAAATTACGCGGACATACCATACTACCCAGGGCCTGATTTAAACTTATTGCCGCCCTGGGCACTGAAGAAAATGCCGCCCCCTCTAATCACTGAAATTCATAAATTTGATATCTTTCCAAATTTCGCCGCCCTGGGCACTAGCCCCGACTGCCCCTAGTGTAAATTCACCACTGATACTACCTACTTATACTAAAAAATAGTACTCTCATAGGCTCCGCCCAATTGCATCTTGTGCCTTGATTGGATGACAACTTACTTGATTTAATCGGCGGAGGCTACGAGAATAGTACTTTCTAGCATAAATAGAAGTCGTTTCCATTTAATGGCTTATTTTGCAAGTGTATATAAGAGATTCTTATCTGATTTCTTGTTTATGTATTGGAAGTTTATAAAGAAAGTTTGTGGAATCATCACTCCAAGTATATTTTAATTTAATTTTGATTAGGTACATCCTCTGCAAGTTTTCAAGAAATCAGTCCTTTTTAGAGCTACAAATTATTCTTATATCTAGAACTTACTAAATTGAATAATCTAAGATCTTATTCTTACCCAACTACACTGCACTGTCACGGCAAATTTATCACTTCTAAATATTTTGAATGGTAATGGTATTAGGGTTCTATTGTCCTCGCTACCGTCGGTTCACTATACAGGAAGACTGTAAACTGAATACTTATTTATATGAAGAAGCGCTTAGGTACAATTCTGTTTAATTCTTTGAATTACCCTGAAGTGTTTCAGGCACGTTTTTGAATTTATAATGAGCTCTTCAGCTATCAATGTGATGAAAATACACCATAACATTATCACAGGAGTAACATCAACAGGTAATAAAAAAATTTCACAACTGCCATAGCACTAAGAATAACTGAAATAAACAGTGATTATTGTTTGTGGATTTTTTATATTTATTCGGTGAAGTATTGCATACAAAACGGAAAATAATGTTTCTTGGTGTGTCAGGATCTCTTTTTGGGTTGTTGGCATTTTCATAAGTCTGGGATACAATGTCGCTTGCTCCCTGTATATATTTGCTTATTGTTCTGTTAGCTGTACATCAATTAACATAAAATGTGCAACAGTTATTGGAAATCCTGAGCTCGCAAAAATACCTCAGACAAGTTACAACAACTGGTTAATTGGACTAAGGCTGTTGTTCCTAAAAGCACTTTTCGAGGACATACATAATCTTGGTATTTTATATTTTAGCACCAGTTGTTTTAAACACATGAAACAAATCTTGACTCATGGCGTTGAAAATAATTTAAAATATTGTAGGTTCTTGACAACCTGACTTTAAATTTGGATATAACAAAGCCAGTTTTCAGGGCTTTATTATCTGATTTAAGTTTGATAAAGAAACTTTATATAAGAGTAGATTAAACGGCGCCACTATTTTTATTTTCCTAAATTAAAAACTTTGAAAAATAAAAAAAAAAACTCTCAACTGCAGTTATCTGCCAAAAAAATTACTAAGATACACTATGGTATGGTAATGTTGTTTGCTTTGTAATAAATAAATATCACTACATAAAAAAATATATATAATGGCAAACACTGAAATTGGAATTTCACTAGAAGTAGTTAGTACGAAAAGACTTTTACCAAATTTTAAACAAGTTCATTATCCATACAAACAAATTATTTACCTGGTGATGGTATCTAGCGATATTCACATCTGGCCATGCCATTTGGGTTATACCAACTTCGTTCAAATATTCCGTGATAATGCGGGCGGTATGAGGGCGTGCATTGTCATGCATTAATATGAAGTTGTCACCAATAAATGGTGCATATGGAACAACATAATCTTGTAGTATCTCATTTGTGTACCTATCTGCAGTCACAGATCCTCTAGGGACTATGTACAATTCTGTTCGCGCCTCTGAAGATATTCCAGCCCACACCATAACTGATCCCCCTTGAAAACTTACTCTAGGGCTAAAAGTGCACTCAGCATATCGTTCACCTTCTCTTCTCCAGACTCTTTCGCGACCATATGGGGATCGTAAACAAAATATGGATTCATCGGTAAACAACACACAGCTCCAGTCGTAAGCATTCCAATTTTGATGCTCCCTAGCGAATTGTAATCTGGCTACACGATGTTCTCTGGAAAGTTCTGGTCCTATAGCGGGTCGTCGAGATCTCAGATTAGCTTAATTCAATCTTCTTCTAACTGTTCGTTCACTAACATTCACGCTCCTGACATGTTCAAGGTTGTTTCTAATCTCTACAGCAGTTGTATGACGATTTCTTAGAGCTGAAGATATCATAAAACGGTCATCTCGATGGGTAGTTCTTCTCTGCACGGTACTGCGTGATACCCCAAATCTGTTAGCCACGTAAATTTGACTTCTTCCGACTTGAATAAGAGCAACAATAGATGCAATAGTTTCTGAACTTAAAGACATCTTGAAATTGACACTAATTGACATAAGCAAGTAATAAACCATATAACATAAATAAACTCTTAACCTAACCTTAAATGTCATCGTGAAAATCACTAAAAATGCATAGCCTGCTGGAACCGCAGAAGTAAGTGCAAGATGATAACTTTTACATTATTGAGATTTTCGTACAATACCTGCATTATGTTCAATTTGGGAAGACATTTCTTGATAAAAAATCTGCCGTTTTTTATTGTTGGAAAAACCAAATGAAAAAAAAATTGAAGAAATTCATGTATTTCATCAATAATTATCGGGGTGCCCGTTTTTCGTGCCGGTGAGTGTATATTTGGTTTTCTTACCTGTCGTCAGGACAACAAACTTGGAATAAATAAAACAGTTTCTTTCTCAAATCTCAATGTCTGTGAGAATAATTTGGCCGAACAAATACCTGTCTCGGAAAACCATGTTCTGTTATTTCTAACACATCTAAATCATCGTTGAAAATATACATTTTCTTATTAAAACGCAAGAAACCACCAGCCAAAAAGCAACTTTCAGGTTAACATAATTTCTAAGACTTATTAATCTCTAACAGTATCTGTCTTTCTGCTTCTATAGAATATTCTATATCCTCTGGATACCGTAATGTCATTGGCTTTTGTATATCCGTGCTGCGTTTTCCCTATAACGTATCAACTAATGATAAAAATATCATTTCACAAAAAAGTAATTTGTTGGACGGATTATATTTTGTTTATATTCTTCTTTTATCTCGAGAACAAGTTCGACCATTTTAGTGCAACAACACTGTTTGAGTATGACATTTGTTCTCAGAAGCACTCAGCGTGATTGACGTTTCGTTTTGTGATCTGTGACAGTCGTGTTTGGCTGTGCATCTTGTTTGTTTTGCTCTTTTGTTGTATAGTATATTTGTAAAGTTATTTTTGCCGTTGTTGTGTTGTAATTTAATAAAGCATAACCCCAAAATGTATTGACTTTTGTTTGGTCATACACGAAGCCTCAGTTATACGAATTTTTAATGGGAAACTTCAGTCTGCTTTTGTCTTGCATCCTTTCTGTGGAGTATCTCTCATATTTAGGACCGGGGAGAAGTTTAGTGACCATATAGTCTGTTTTCATATCTAAAATGACAGTTACGATTTCCTTAATGAATAATATATATATAAAAATAAAAAATCCTACACATAAGCCGGCAAGAGTTTTCCAATCTCGCTACTGAATCTGAAGTTCAAAATCTATTTCTGAAAGAGTTTTTTAATAGATAAAAATGATTTATAGATTTCTTGAAATCGCTGATGTGTTAAATCAATTCTAGTATAAGTATATGTGTCAAGTAAATGATTCAAAGGTCATTAGTGGTTTGTGATGAGGATGGATGTGGTTTTTTATTGTTTAGGTTTTCATAACTCTTGTTGTTAAAACTGTTAATTTTGAAAACAGGTCAATCTTATCTTATGATTTAATTATTGCCAATATGTTTTGGTGATTTTTAAAAACATTTCTCCACGACTAAATAATAACGCACAAATTATTTTTACATATTTAGCTGCATAATGATATAAATTCTTCACACCAGTGAATAATGAAAAAGAATTCTCGTTAGCCAATCACATTCTATTATTATCATTATTATTCACGCTAAAATGAATAAATCAAATCGCCTCTTTTACAACGTCAAATACGCTTCTGACACCGCGTCGTTTGTAACGTCAAAATAATTATACAGTGTGGCCCATTTTGTTTGGAAGCACCCCTGTAAAATCCGCATTTCTCAACCGATTTTGATTTAATTTTTTTTGATGGATTCATTATCAAAAACAGTATTTTGGCACAAATTTTCATAGCTTGCCATTTCAAAAATGTGTCTACATTCTACGTAAAAAATTCAAAAATTCAAAATTCAATTCAATTCAGAAATTAATGAAAATACCACTTTCTCCAAATTCATGTTGTAATAACTTTGTCGTTAATAAAAAATTTCTTATAAAATTTTGCTAGTTTACATTTGTGATGATTCTGAATCCAGTGGTATAGTTATATTTAAGAAAAAAAATTGCCTAATGTACTTTTGTCTTTTTTGGCAAAGAAAAATTAACATAGAGGGCCTTGAAAATAGTAATTAATCTATGAAAATTTGTGCCAAAATACTGTTTTTTTACGACAACTTCGATAAATGTTCATTTTATAACCATAACTACAATCATAAACAAGCACATTTTGTACAGAATTTCATTTTTGCATCGACTGCTAGGCAAGTTGCTGAGCAACAAATGCGAAATGGAATATTTCGTGTTAGGTTTAGGCTCACTCTAAAATCACAACGACTACGGCTTGTCAAATTATGACGTCCAGCGACAAATTGATGAAATGTCAGCAGAACGTTTCTGACAAAGGTTTAGTAAGTAACGAGTAATTTCATAGTTGTTTTCTATAAATACATATTCATAGGCTTTTATTCCTGAGTACCTATTAGAAATAGCAAAAAAAAATTACATATTTCTTCAATTCATATTTCAATTCTGATAGAAAGCCCATTAGCGGGGAATTCGGAGTAATGAAGTTCATTTCTCTCAAAGTTTTTGCAATGTATGCATGTATTAAACGTGAACGATATGTTGTCATAGAAAAAGTATAGTATGCATCTCGCAACAAAATGCCCATTTTGCACTCGTATGAATTGCAGCACTTGCCTTCGGCTCGTGCTGCAAATTTCATCCTCGTGCTAAATGGTCATCATTTTGTGCTCATTGCATAATATTATACTATTTTGATACTGAATCTAAAAAAAAATCGAAACAAAATGGGTTGAAAAATGCGGATTTTACGGAGGTGCTTCCAAACAAAATGGGTCACACTGTATAATCATAATTTTACGTATTTTATAGAGAAATGGATAACAGTAGCGATAGTGAAGATTTAATGTGTACGCCTCACGAAATTAATTTCATTTATAAATATAAGGGTTTCGATAAAAAATATGAGTTACGTATATATTTGCTTTTTACATTTTCTAAATAAATATGCTCTCCTAGTGGTAGAAATGGTTGACTCTAGCGAGGACAATCCTCATTGGAAGTTTTTTTTTAGTCGTGAAGAAAGTAGTCTTTTACTTGTGTAGAATGGCTATTATTCTGCACTCGATGAAGAATATACTACTCAGTTAGTACTTGATAACGAAAATGAACTATCTAGAACTTTCTTCAAAATCTTGTATACACTTTTGTAGTAGGAGAGTCTTTTAAAAAAATTTTTTGAAACACGCAGTGGCGTATTTACATGTTAGCATTCAGTGGAGTTGTAGGAAAAATATTTTTGAGGCGTTGACTGAGACAATATTTAAAATGAAAGCTTTTTTTATATCACAAAATCAGATTAAAATATTAAAAGGTAAAGGGTCCAACCATTTATCGTGAATAATAAAAATTCGGTATTTTCCATACCGCAAATAAATATGATAATAATTAAATGAATAAAAAACATTTGTCTCAAATATTATTTCACTAGCCAAACATTTCAGTTGTAAAATAATCTTAGTTCAAGTATTTCTCAAAGTATATCGTCTCAGGTTTTGCCGCAATCATCTAAATACCTTAAATGAAACGCAACAACAGTCGAGGGACAAGGGAAGGGCGTCAGCGTGCGTTTTCAAAGAGCTTTCTATACGAGTATTATAAGTTAATTTTTTTCGTAATGTTGCGTCGAAAACACATTAGATGCAAAGCAAATTGTGAAAAATGTGTATGATTGTTTTGTAAGTGAAGGATTCATTAAGCAAGAAGCTTTAAAAGAAATTTGCTTATTTACAGACACCAATATCTTCTATAAAGGATATTATTTTAACCGTGCAAAATTGAGTGGAAGAAAAAAACGTAGTGATTTTCAATCTCATCGTCTGGATAATGGCCAGCAGAATATAATAAGAAGAAAAATATATTCTCTCTATGAAAGCAAGATTGTTCCTACTTTGGACAATCTAAAAAGAAAGCTAGAAGAAGATGACACCAATATAAATATTAGCCGGGCCACCCTCCATAGAGTTATTAGTAAAATGGGATTTACATATCGTAAAATTGACAAAAAAACAAGTGATAATGGAATCGCAAAGATTGCGCGCTTGGAGATTCAATTTTCTTCAGGACATTAAGAACTACCCATCCGAAAACAGATCTATAATCTACCTGGACGAAACATGGTTTGATACACACGATATAGTATCCAAAGGATGGGTTGATTCCAGTAAAAACTGTAAGACTAAGGCACCTTCAAAAAAAGAAAAGTCTTTCTCTGTACCATTGTATATTCCACCCCATAGAGCATTTGTGGCATCAAGTAAAATCAAAGCTGAGAGCAGAAAACTCCTGCTTTGGGTCAAGGATAATAGCCATCGGCCTATGCGGCCTTGTGCTATTATCAAGCAACACGCTTTCAACATTCTCTGTGACAAAATTATCTCGGTATTATCAAGACCCTAGGGGTATTACCTCTGATAATTTTTTACTGGATATAGTAACCAATCAAATTACTTAATTTCAAGTCATGTGTAAAATTTCATCCAATCACCGCTGTATTACAGCGATAATACCCTACATGTGGTGTTTTCAGTTTGGTGTTTATGTTTTATTAAAAATTAATTGAACGTCAAACTGACAACTGAATTAAAAATGTCGGGAAGATTTGGTATTGCATCTAACGATTCAATAAATTTACCAATTATTATTGTACTTTTCACAACTGTAGTTATAAATAAAAATGAATAATTTTTGATTAAAACTAATAAAGTTTGTATTGAAAAGTATTAAGCGTCAGATTGACAATCAATTTTTCGATATCTACAAAGTAAAAAATTATCTTATCGAATACTCCTCGGGTCTTGATAAATACTCAAAATTTTGTCGTAGAGAATCCTTCAAGCGTGTTGCTCAAAGATAATAGCCCTCGGCCTGCGGCCTTGGGCTATTATCAAGCAACACGCTTTCAGCATTCTCTATGACAAAATTATCTCGGTATTATCAAGACCCTAGGGGTATTACTACTGATAATATACCGATTTAAAGCTGGAAAATTATGTACAGCAAGTTATAAAAATTGAAGTTATAAAAATTGAGGATGTATACATATACATCATACATACATACATGTATACATCATAGTTAAAACGAAATATCTTGGAACAAAGTATAAAATACTGAGGATTTTATTGAATTTTTTAAATACATTTTTTATAGACTGCACACTGTAAAAGAGTTGGTGCAAAATATCCACTAACAAAAACGGAAAACCCATTGTTATCTGATGGTAATGGCAGACTTCCTGCACATAATTTATAGTAAGTATATTACGGACTCATCTTGAAAATAACAATTGTCTGGGACTCTGGCAACCAATTTACACTATTTGGTGATTAAGAATACTGTTTTTGATAAAATATGCATAAATTAAGTGAGTTTGTATGTAGCTACTGTAATAAATAACGGCACGAATGGAAATAATTCTCTTATTGTGTGTTCTGTACTATCGCCTATTAGTCTACGTATATCATCGTGTACCACCAAGGAAAGTGCACAGCGCTATTAACTTAAACAAGAAAATTACAAAACCAACATTTCGCCAATAAGATATTACCTTGACTAAAACCAACATCGGCCAAACAATTTGGGAGAGGAGTTCAAACACCTCGACGTACGTGTTTGATCACGACATATCCGTAATAATTAATAATTAGCATATTTTTGTAATAGTATGCCATACACCTCGGAAGAGCCGTCCTCATGCCGGGAGCAATGCAGCTAGCGTTGCCAGGCGTCCTGATGAAGCCGGACACTGTTAGGCTTTTTGATTGCGTGCCCGATAAAATAAACGGTGTCCGTCTTGTTAGGCTTTTTAAATTTCGCAAAAGAACGCGCTCCGAGCGTGGACGAGCAGTTGATAAATGTTCAACTAGAATTTAATTTTGATTGATGACTTTATTTTACTGATTACTCTATATGTCTATTGATAACTCGCTTTACTTAAATATGACAGTTGTCACAGGAATTAGAGATGTTAATTCTCATCGATTTACGCATGTGCCTATATAAATTCTTTTAAATTTGAACGTGATACAAAAGCTGTTTGTATCACTAGGTAGGTATCACTTCTCCCGTAGTTTACAGCAATCAGCAAAGGGAGGAAAAAGCACTTTACTCCTGTATAATACATATAATAATTATTCCTCTTGTCCACTTATTAACCCCTTTTTCCAGAATTTTACTTATTTTGTAGTCCTCGTCCCAAGGCTTATATTGTTTTTTATACATGTCTTCAGACATTTGTGGTAATAAATTAAATATCGCTGGAATCGCTCTCCATTTCTCAATAAGTCAATAAAGCTTAAAAAACTCAACAACTAAAGTCAATTGCATTGCAATGTTAACTGTTCATTATTAAATTTTACAAGAATACAGTTTTAGACACTTTTGTGTTTATGTCTGTACTTTCATTTTCAGGTATATTTGAGTGGTTTTGTATATTATATTTTGTGCTTTTCAGTGGAATTGAAGGTTTTTGACTGATTTCGAGCCCCGTTGACCGTTTAGGACTGTAATCACGTAAAATTGAGAGTTATTGGATGAAATAGCATCGCATTGTGTTTTCGATCGTTTTAGACTGTTTTAAATGTTCTTATGTGTTTTTGTCTGAATTTTAGTGGTCCAATTGCTAGATGACTTTCCTACTTAGGTATATTTGAGTGGTTTTATGCAGCTAAGTTAATCAGCTAGTTAATCGATAGGCTTAGCTAATTTGACTGGTTAACCAATCCAGCTTAGCTAATTAGCTAGTGTATTAACTGGCTAATCTAGCTTAGCTAACGGATGACTGGCTAATTTTTTTTAGTTCATGAATTACTATTCACGGGCAGGTTCAAAAATTGATAATGATGTTTTTTTAATGGAAAACCCACAACATCATAGTAATTTGATGTATTATTAATACTTAATATAAATTTGAATAATAATGTCTATGATTAATTATGTAAAAATAAATAATTGTTTTCCATAAATAGTATATGTGTAACTAATAATACCTATCTACTAAATATATTTATGTACTATAATAATCAAATTATTAACGAAAATGCATTAAATTACGAGCGTTTTTTTGTAAATTCTCTACGTCGACAGAAATATTATAAGCTCCAAACGGAACTTAAATTTTATTCCAAAATAGAGATATAACTGGAAACAATTTTAGTTTAATAGCTATTTGTATTACTAGGGAGGAAAGTGCCACTTTTCCTCCCGCAGGATGTAGGAAAAGGCACTTTACTCCCATGTGATACATATGATTTTTCCTCCTACCCACCTTTTTTTGAAAATTCATTTACGACACAAATGGGTAACGAATATAATTAAGAACACAAAAATTATTTATTAAACAAATTTATCAATATATGTTATACAATTAAGTACATAGTATTGTTTAACTATATTTTAGAATTATTTATGTTAATATTGAATGTGCAGTTTTGAGCAGCACTTATATGAACACCATTGGAAGAAGATAGGCTTTGAACAGGAGCTTTAGTATTTGAAATATTTTCGCTTAGCACATTGTAATGGTGGTAACTTCTAGAAGTGCTTGGCTGATTTTGATCAAGTTCAGGTTCTACATTATTTCCCATAATTTGATCAGAAATTCTTCTTTTTTGTGTAAGATTGTTCTACATAACCTTCTGCGATATTGGTTGATTTCCAACCGCCATGCTGTTTTAGAGCTAAAATATCCCCACCAGCGTTTACTAACAGAGTTGCTGAAGTTCTTCTGAAACTGTGCCCTGTGTAATGTTTGGCATTTGGAAGATTGAAATATGCTGCAATTTTTTGTGGTATTTTGGATATACTATTTTTGCCAACCACTTGATTTATACATTTGCCTGCTTTAAAGCATACCAACAATCGTTTATGCTCAGTTTTAGGACGTAGACAGATATACTTTTTAACGATTTGAACAAAATTTGGGCCGTTACCTGTTGTAGTATTGATAACGAAAGTTAGTTATTTGTACGTTTTTGAAGTGTGGATATTTATGACTAAAAGATTGTCTTTCTCTTCGATATCATCCATAGTCATTTTAATAAGCTCATCACATCGTCATGCTCCAGAAATTCCAATAACAAGGACTACCTATGAATATTTTATATCAAAAATTAAATTATTTGCATGGGATTTCATTTCTTACCTTCATTAATAAAAAAATATAATCGGGGGCTTCCATTAAGAATGTATTTATTTCTTCTCTTGTAAAAGTTTTAGCTTTATTTGGTTTGTATCCGGCATTTTGAAGTTTTAGAAATGCAATCAACTTTGGATATTTAATATCGACATTGTCCTTCATTTGTATCATTGTGCGTAGCATTGAATATTTAGACCAAAGTGTTGAAGTTTTTAATGATTTTTCTTGTAGTGTAGTAAAACATTCTCTGAATATTTATGTATCTTGTTGTCTTCAGCCCATTGCTTATATTGTGCATATTGTTTTTCATACCTGTCTTTAGATTTTTGTGGTAGTAAGGTTAATGACGCTATGTTAGCTTGTTCCTTAATATTAGGTGGTGTATTTGGAAATTTAAAATCACTTGAATCGCTCTCCATTTTTCAAAAATTCAACTAAGTTTAATGAATGTAGCGACTTTGCACCTCAAAAGTCAATCGCCGTGTTTACTGTCAGTGAGCCACAGCATAGGTACTATGCTTTTCTTATTCTGAACTCAAAAAACGTATATCTAAGATTCCTGAAGTTGAAATTTGTATTGAAGAACTACGTTGAAGTAACATTAATGTTAGATTTTTACCAAAAAACAGGATATACAGGATGTTCTAGAAATTATGGAAACAATATGAATATAATGATTCATCGCATACAACTTACTTGAAATGAGGGTTAGGAAAAGGGAGGAAAGTACTTTTCCTTCCTATGGAGAAAAAGTATGAATTTTCTTCCCTGATTTGAGGGAGGTAAGTGTGTACTTTCTATAGGGGTAGGAAATATTAATTAATAGTGATGAGCAAAGCAGACCAAGACTAGGACCAAGATAGTACATTTTTTCAGAGCCACTCTAGCTTATCCGTATTTTGTCGGCATGATTGCAGGCGTGGAAATATCCGTGGATCCTTCCTGTATAGTATAGTTACGACTGATAAAATTATTTTTCTGGTATTCACTTCAGATAACAACAATTTATTGTGTGAAAATATTCAACGTCAAATAACAAAATATAATGTTTTAGATTAGACAATGCCGGCATTAAAAATAGAAAATATCAATTAGGTATTACCCGAGGTCATAATATACGTTGGTGAACCTATCACTTGCTTTTTTTTATTAATTATCGCCAACTAGTAATTTGTACTTATTTAAATCCATAATATTCAAAATACATTGTGAAGGTTAATAATTATTGTTAATATTAAATTCTAATTACAAAATAAACCAAATATCTAAATTGTGAACAGAAAATGTTTTTGTACATTTATTTTAAAATAAGGAGGCGTCCATTGATTACGAGAGATGGTGAGATGTAAGATTTTTCTCGGTTCCCCTTCCACCCCTAATCTTACGTGAGATTTTTTAATATTTGTTTTTTGGGTGTTAATGCGTACCACAAAGCAGATTTTTCGTAATATCACGACAGGGCAACATATAAAGTCGGTTCGTTCTCAAGAAAAACCACACGAAAATAAAATCATGTGAACATTCAATGACCTAGGCAAGTGGTGACCTAGGCAAGTGGATAAGGTTGAACGGGGCGTATTCTGTCCCCCCACTGCTAACATTTCAATGCGATTTGTCCAATACGCAGCTTTGTCCAGGGCATTTAGGAAAAATAGAAAAAAAATTTGGAGCACAACAGATATCGAGATGCGGTTTTCTGCATTGTGTTCAGGAAGGTCCCAGAAAAGACGGAAAAATATGGGTTAGCACTTTTTTGAAAAGCGTCTTTCGGGGCCGGAAAATGCATTTTCCAATTGCATCATTACTTGCACCATTATGGGAACGATTGGAAACTCGGAAAAATCGCTCGGAAATCGTTACTCGGGGGGTTTCGGGACTGCCGAACTCGATTCTGGCATTATAATTACCCGGGAGTGCACGGGGGTAGCAGCGTGCATGAAAATCGCTCCAAACTCGTTACTCGGGGGCTTTCGGGGATACTGAATTCAATTCTGGCACATTGGAATTACCCGGGGGCGCATCTGCAGGGGTATCCGGGGGTCATTCTGGGGGGGAATCGCATAGTCCATGTAAATGGCTCAAAAATCGTTATTTGGGGGGTTTTCGGGGATGCCGAACTCGATTCTGGTATAATAATTACTCGGGGGCGATCAGGGCCGCCTCTGCAGGGGTATCCGGGGGTCATTGTGAGGGAAAAATTGCATAGTCTATGGGAAGCGCTCCAAACTCGTTACTCGGGGGTTTTCGGGGATGCAAAATTCCATTCTGGCATTAGAATTCCTTGGGGGTAGCTCTGCAGAGGTATCGGGGGGGGGTATTGCTGAGTCCATGGAATTGACTCAAAAATTTCTGTAGGAAATGGTAAAGCAAAAAGTGAAAAATGACAAGTTATGAACATAATACCTTATTCAAGTAACGAATAAAAGTTTTTATTAATCTTGAATTATTCATTATAAACTTAAATACTAAACATCTTGTTCGGACTCTTCTTCCCGCTCTTCTCCTTCTTTCTCTTATTCATTTTCTTCCCCTTCTTCATCTTCTTCCTCGTCACTATTATCGGCCGCCCCATTGGATGTGCTTTTTTGTTTTGAGCAACTGCCATCGCAATGCTTGCATGCCAGTGAGCACTCCAACCCATTTCAGCTGCAAGGCGGCAACCGCTCCTCATGCCACAGTCAGTTTGACAATAATATACAATGTGTATTATTAGTTTATTTAATATTCATTAATTTAATATTCATACTCCCGTGTAATTCTAATGTCAGAAAACCCCCGAATAACGATTTTTGAGCCATTTACAGTGACTATGCGATTCTCCCCCTGAATGCCCCTGCAGAGGCGCCCCTGAGCGCCCCGGTAGTTCCAATGCCAAAATTGAATTCAGCATCCCCGAAAACCGCCGACTAACGAGTTTGGATCGATTATCATGCAAACATGTGTAATTCCAGAATCGAGTTCGGCAGCCCCAAAAGCCCCCAAGTAACGATTTCCGAGCAATTTTTCCGAGTTTCCCATCGTTCCCATATTGGTGCGAGTAATAATGCAATTGGAAAATGCATTTTCCGGCACAGAAGGTGTTTTTAAAAAAGTTCTAACCCACAGTTTTTCCCGTCTTTTCTGGGACCTTCCCGAAAACAATGCAGAAAACCACATCTTGATATCTGTTGTGCTCCAAAATTTCCTATTTTCGGGTGATTTTGTTCTAAATACCCTAGACTAGCAGACATAGAGTAGATCACGCGTGGTCTTTGTCTACAAGCGGTTTTTCGTGTGACCGTTCAGACTATGCATGAAAATGCATCTAAACACGAAAACATCAGCACAATTCTTATGTGTCGTGTTAACACGACACGTGTTGATAATGTGTCCTAAACTTTATGCATAATTCTGGTTCAACTTCTTAGACCTAGAACATAAATGAATTCCTCTCGGAATTCCTTCATTGTCTTGATCTTCCAGCTTCAAAATAAGAAACAAGATTTTTTTCCGTTAAATATTTTATTATAAAAATAATCTGAAGAAAACAAACAGAATGGTATCAAAATCCAAATACAAATGAAACATGTGGTTTCCTTTCTCTGTTCTTTTTCTTATCGTCTATTGATTTCTTGATTTGAACTGTCGTTTTTTTCTTCTTTACTGAAGTTGAATAAAGAGACTTAAAAGAGTGGCTGGAAATACTAGAATTGATGCAAATCTTTTTGGGTGTTTTCAAACAATGTTTTAAGCTTAGCAACGTTTTTCTAAACCCCGCAGGAATACTGAAGTGTTTATAATTATTAGCAAAAAATCCGTAGTATTTCTTTCTTTCGTATTCACTTTGCATATCGATTATGTGGGGTAATCCAGTTCTGGCGAACTCTTCTATATATGTTATGTCTGCTTCTGTTATATTTAATAAACCAATATTGTTGTTATATCCGCTTATTGCTAATAAATTAATGATAAATCCTGGTAACGAAACGTTTAATTTTTTCTTTATATAATACCAGAGACCTGTAAATGTAAATAATATTTAAGTCTTGTTCTATTTGCATAATAATCTAAAGGTATAGAAAATTTCAATGGGTTAAAGATAATTGATTTAAAATTCAGTTTGAAGATTCCACCCGGACTAACAAACATTGCAAGTTAGATAAAATCTTGTAAAAGAAGTATAGTTTCCCATTTCTTCTACTTATTTTTTGAGAAAATTCTCGGAGACTTGTGGTTCCTTTTATACCTATTTCCCGAAGAAATTTTAGTATATCTGCAGACTTCAGTTTAGGAAAGTGTCTCTCTTCTATCCAAGAGACTTCTAGGTATTGTGACCTAGGATTCTGAATTGCTGTGCTTCCACCACTATTTTGAGCTTTTTTGTGTGCCCATTTTGGGACAGTATTCTGTTAGCACACCTATTGAAACTTTTAGTCTAGTTACCCTTAGTCGCCTATGAGTATATTTGATTGTCTAAGATCTTTCCAATTGTCAAATCTTTTGTTGTGAACTGGGTACAATTTCTTATGGCGTGAACTTCCGCTTGAAAGACTAGGAATTTTTTTTTCGTAGTGTTTGGTTCCTGACCCGTACACTCATATCCCATTTTTTCCATTCTATTGCTGTTCAGCCACTTGTATACCAAGTCTGGTAATCTTGTTTGGATCCCATTTCTTCTTGTTATGTAGGTATCGAATGTATTTTACTTTTTCATTCAAGGTATGTATATATTGAAAAAAAGATATAGTGGACAAATAAGGTGTTTTCCTACGATCACATAGGAAAGTTACATATATCGCACTGTTAGTTCTATAGAAAGTGGCCTTTATTCATACGCGTACGGAAAAAAAACTTATCCGTACGTATAAAACGTACGGATAAAAAAAGGGGTCAAATGAATTTTTATTAAGGTTGACCACTGGCAAGCTGTCAAATATACGAAGTGAATATCTTTATAGATGAGTACACATGACTAGAAAATCAAGAAAACATATTTGTATTCTGTGTAAAATTTAATTTTTAAAAATCGTAGAGCGCTTTCGGTTTTTAAGCCATCTTCAGTGCTATACCTGCAAGTAAGTATTAAAAGTTGGAAAATGTAAAATAAGAAGTAGGTAAAGAATTACTTACTCTACGATTTTTAAAAATCAAATTTTACACAGAATACAAATATGTTTTCTTGAAATATACGAGGGTCGTTTTTTTTTCAACCTCCGATCGCATAGTACGAAAGCCAGACATGCTCGAAGAAACTAGTGTGCGTAGTAGGCGACTGCGCATCTCCTCTTCAATACATTCTGTCATTGGCGAAACCAACAAGCCATTTTCTGTTGAGCTGCAGTCAGGTAAACATGGCTGTCACTATTGATTCTCCCGCCAATGGTGAATTGCGAGGTGTTATTGGTTTCTTGCAAGCAGAAGGTAACAGTGCTGAGAAAATTCATCGCTCGAGTGTATGGAGGAAGCTTCATGAGTGATGGTGCTGTTCGACTATGGTGTCGAAAGTTTAAAGATGGTCGAACTGATGTTCATGATGAAGGGGGTCAAGGACGCAAGTCTGTGGCTACAGACGACCTTGTTCAATGAATTGATCAAGTGATTAAGGAAAATCGAAGGTTCACCACAAGTGAACCTTCAAAATCATGGGTGAAATTTCCAGAAGTTCCAAGATACACCCTCTATTCTGTAGTGATTGAACAATTGCGCTATAGAGAAGTTTGTGCTCGCTTGGGGCCAAAAAGGTGTAGGTACTGCTTCTGGAGTTTATGCAGCCGGAAACAACAACCAATGCAGATTATTATTGTGAAACTTCGCGACGCTTACGGAGAGCTATTCAAAACAAACGAAGAGGCATAATGACTTTTGGAATTGTTCTGCTCCTTGACAATGTTCGTCCTCACAGCGCGCAAGTAACCCAACGGCTCCTTCAGCAATTTCAATGGGACATTTTTGAACACACAGCATATAGTCCCGACCTAGCGCCACGTGACTTTAATCTTTTTCCCGAACTGAAGCAGTGGAAAATAACTTGGAACTCAAAAACATCGTCACAACTCACTCCCAATCATTAGGGGCAACATTTTATGAGGAGGGTATTGTAAAACTTGTTTACAGATATGATAAATGTCTCAATCGTCAAGGTGATTATGTGGAGAAGTAACCTGCATTGTACATTACTGCTGATAACAAAATCTTTTCTGTATATTCACCCGTCTTTTCTTTATAGCCTATCGGAGGTTGAAAAAAATAACCCTCGTATAATATATAATAATATATATGTAATATAATATAAGTGGAATTTTTTTTTCTTGATTAAAAAAATTTAGGGCGTGGTCGAGGATCGAACCCGTGTACTCTTCGTCAGAAGTCCGATGTTGTACCAACTAATCCAAATCACCTGTTATAATAGTAGGAAAATGTAATCATCTTGAAGAGTATTCATGATGAGTATGTATGAAGTATAATGAACAATAATAATTTCACTTTGAATTTCTATAATTAGGTATCCAATCAATTAATAATTGTAATAACCTACCTATATTATATAGTTAAACTACTTGAATTTTTGTCACTATTGATAGTTATTGTTAATTTTGAAATCAATTATGTTGACTTTAATTGTAACATTTTGTGTATTAATATGTTAGATGTTGATTACACATTATTTGGTGAAATTATCACGTGATCGTAGGAAAAATAATTTACATTACTCGTGCGAAAGTGACATTTTTCACACAAGTGGGAAATATTGTAGCACGAGGCATAAGCCGAGTGCGACAATCACACGAGTGTGAAAAATATACTATTGTCGCTTCCACAATAGATTTTGAATAATCTTTACTACAATATATGCAAATTGTAGCATAAATACTGGAAGAAACAAATAATAAAAAAAGGTAAAATGTTAATATTGCATACGTATAATTAAGTTGTGTATATTCTTCAAAGTTGTAAAAGCAGTAAGTATATTTTATCCAAAATCAATTGTAGGAGCTAAAGCCTATGCGTCTCTCTTCCCGCCTTTTTGTTTTGATTTGTATATGCCGGCATAATACCTATTCGGACGAAAAAGTCGACAAGGGAGTCGAGCACGTGTTTTAACTTCTGCAATTTATTTTGGCTCGACAAACTTTACGTGGTTTACGGTTGTATGAAGCTGAAGATACAAAATAATATAAATATTGTTTTAACAACAAGCAAAAGCATAATTTTCCAATAGAGAATAAATCACAAATTCAACAACCGAAATATGACATAATACCGGTTTCACAAATAACATTTCATCCTTCAAGAATAATTATATAAACAGACAAGTAACCAAAATACCTCTTATAAGAGGTATCTTAGTTATTTTGTTCATTTATACAGGGTGTCCCACGAGGTTTTGGCCAGTATATATCTCGAGAACTATTTGAACTACAATATTGAAATTTGGCAGTTATAAACCGTACGTAGTATTACATATTTTAAGCAATCAGCTACTTTGCTACAACGTCACGTTTCGAGTCACGTGGTATAATTTTTAGAAATTTTAATGAGACAACCTGTATATTGTTCCACTGCTCTAAAGGCCTCTCTTATACTAATTCGGCGATATCTATTTTTTTGTGTTAGGTACTTAGAAACGACAAAATAATTTTTATTTGAAAAACAACAACTCACTTTGCTCAGCGAGTAACGTCACATCTGAATGTATATTTCCATGACAGATGGATTGGGAAAAATGTTACAATACATTGACCGGCTCGTTCACCAGATATAATCCCGTTAGATTTTTTTTTCTTTGGGGATATTTAAAAGGATTAGTTTATGTTACAGCTCCTAATGATGTAGATGATTTAAAAACAGAATCAGAGCAGCTTGCCAATCTGTTACACCAGAAAGCATTGGAGCAGCATGCGAAATTTACTCAGTAGATTTGAATGCTGCATTAATTGAAGGTGGACATCAATTTCTAAAAATTATACCACGTGACCCGAAACGTGACATTGTAGCAAAGTAGCTGATTGCTTGACATATGTAATACTACGTACGGTTTATAACCGCCATTTCAATATTGTAGTACAAATAGTTCTCGAGATATATGCTGTCCAAAACCTCATGGGACACCCTGTGTAAATTTCCACAGTTTACTCCTGACGATGTAGTATGTGAAACCTGTCAAGTAATAGTATATCATATTTCTATTATGGAATTAGTTATTTTTTTTTATTCGGTTATTAAACGTCAATCTATTTCTGCGACTGATGCTAATTACCGACGCCGGAAGCACTCTACACCTAACCGGAAATTTTGCCGAACCCTCTAGTGTTCCAACCTGTAGTAAGGATCTTTATCGATCCCAACACCCATGGACTAGGGACCTCGGATTTACGTCTCCTCCGAAAAACGACATATCTACAGTACACCTCGTGCTCATTGGTATAATGCCTGCGAGCTGTGATATGCTACTTCGCTGCAGGCTGTACGAACTCTACGACGGTGTTCCTCAGTGGTAACCCATCCAAGTACTAACCGCGCTCGGCACTGCTTCACTGTAACTATCGCATCAGAGGCGTCCACTACAGTGCTGGATCGACGCCCTTAGCTGTTTATTGGAAAGATTCCACGTAGTAAAGGATGAAACAGTTAATTTGTTGATAATGATCATGAGATTTGTGAACGAAATAGTAGCTTATCCCAAAAATTTTTAATTATACATCCCATATCAACGCCTGTTCAATTAGAACAATATTTGTTTTTTCATTATAATCATACTAAAACAAAATATAATTTTCCAACCCTTTTCGTGCTACAGGGCCGTGCGGTACTATGAAGCAGGGAGGCGTCTACATCAGGCGGCATTTGGAGAGCGAACTAAAATAATATTTATCCGTCTGTTTTTTATTGAAAACTTAAACTTCAACTTTTTCCGATATGTATAAGCGCAAACAAAGTTATTATATCAAAAAAGAATTTATGTTATTGAGAAAAATAATTTTAAAATATTCAAAATAAGGGGCGGCAGTTGGGAGGCATGCATCACCCTGAAAAATATCACCGTACGACCCTACGTGCATTTCCAAAAACCGTCTATTTTTATTTAATGTCAACTTCAGAAACTGTTCTGACGTGAAAGTATCTCAATTCCGCTTTTCCTGTTTTACTTCACTTTTGTTTTTATATTGATCGTTTGTCAATTGTCGACGTCGTATGCGATTCATGAATAGTTTAAAGACTTCCAAGGTGGTATATTTACAGACAAAGTAAAAAGAGCATTGGAGCATAGAGCAAAAGTGACATTAAACGAAATAAGGTCAGTCAATACGTGGACGGTTCAATATTTAATGCCGACCTTTAAAAGTTGGTACTTTTTTGTTTTAAAGCTAGGGTATTCATACGACCTAATTTTCGAGTTCTACACATCAATAATTAAACAAACTAGATGAATAATCCGCAAAACTGACGACACGCTTTCCACTAACTAACACCACTTTTACTTTTTACACAACCACAGCGAATCAAAATTTTTTAAAAGAATAAACAAAGCATCCTTAATGAGGAAGATCACTAATTTTCATAATCGTGATCGCCATGCCTTAAAGCTATTATGTGATATACTTTTATATTTTTATTTGTTTTATTATATGAATAATGTCTTAAATTGAATAATTTTCATTTAAAACATACAATTATACAAGCCATTTGTAAGGTAGTGTAATACAGTGTGACGTACTAACCCCTACACGCCTATCGACCTTGAGCCTACCAATCATAATGTATTTGTTGTTCTTTCATAGTAAATCCGTATAACTGAGGTTACGTGTATGACAGAGACTGCTATTGTCTGGGGTTAATACGTCATAGCACCGCCACTTGTATTGGACATTTTCAGATTTGAATTAATATTTAACGAATTTATTTTATGAGCGTCAGACCTGCATTTGTTTAGTTTCGAATTCACCAATCAAACATGAAATTTTTCTCCTCTGCGAACCTTGTTTTGATATGTGTGTGGTTTAATTTCGACAACTATCTGAGATACCTTGTATATTACAATGTGGGTTATTTATTATACGAATAGTTCAACAACAAGTCATTATAATTAGAAGTAAATACCTCTACAACATATTCTCTTATAAGTTTCGTTCCCATGATGTTACTTCTAATCAATCTTACCATTTGGGTATTGACATGTCACTATTTCCATATGTACAATGGATCCCATTATCTAAGCAACAAATGTAGTAAATTGAGGTTAAAATAGGCCACAAAAGAATATGAAATTAAAATTGTCGTCTTGGTAATATCCACGTTTTATTGATAGTTATTAATCAACAGTGACTAAATCTAGTCATATACGCATTTACAGCTACACAAATTAATTAAACTAACATACCTACCTTAATTTCAGAATAATACTAGTAATGGCACGTTTCGTAATTGTTAAATTCATCATCATTTTATTTATTGTACAATGCAGAAAAAAAAATGTGTATTAACCACTCACATACGAGAAATTCGTAATCATTAGATCATTTTACGTAAGTTTGCCACAATACTTTTTCCACTATCTTGTAAAATAATTGGTAGGGGTGAGTGGGAAAGTAAATAAACCAAAAAATATAAAAATAGAAAAATATAACAAAAAACTTTGATACGCTAATATTTAATTGAGAAATTTACATGAAACGTCAAAGCACTCAAGTGACAGATGGTGAAAAACGTCAAAAATGTAGGCGCCGCTCTGGGGTTGCTAAATACTACTTTCCTCCCTATTTTTGGTGTTGATATAATTGGTTTTTCCGGTAAGGTAGGTAGAAAATTTCCTTCTAAACAAAAATTTGCAAGTATTCTTACAAATTATGATTTGTAGTGTAATTTGTGTGAATAGTTGAAAAATTAATTGGATTCAAACAAAGACTTGGTATACCTAATAAATAAATATCACAATAGTGCAAAAACTAACAAAATTAAAGAGTGTTCCAAAATATTTTCAATGTATGAAGATTTACTATGACAAATTATATAAAATAAATTCGTTAACTTGTGTTAGTGAGTAGTCGCAAGATGACATCCAGGCTGGTAGAGGAATCCCAAACAGACCGTAATACAAGTAGGTAGATTAGTGCGAGTACCATGACATAACAAAATGATAAGATATTAGGCAAAGCAAAATATGTTGGTCTGATGGCAAATACAGAGATTGGTGCAATGCCACATTACTCTTGGAGGAACACTCCATAGCAATACCCTTATTAAAAAGGTAACAAAAAGTCTCTTAGATACTCAGAACCCGAGAAATAGATACTTTTTCATGAAACGACATGCTTCTGCGAGTCGTCCTAGCCGTAGCGCCCTCATTACACATTAATCCTCCACAGCAAAGGTGATCTGTATCTGTAGAGTGGGGAGGGTGAGTGTGTAGGCTCACAGCACTTAGGCCACATGTGACCCATTGTACATCCTCCCGAGGAGTTGTCCTCCTAGGTCATTGTCCATCCTGTCCTTCTCAGGAAGGTGGACAGGTCACTGGGAGACATCTCCTTTATATCGGCAGGTGTAGGCCAAGACTCACCGAACACACACTCTCTTATTGACGATAACTCCGGACACTCGCATAAGACATGCCTGACAGTTTCATCTTCCTGTTCACACATCCTGCATAGAGGTGTGTCCACTAGCCCCATAGTATGGAGGTGTTTCCTTAGTTGACAGTGACCAGTCAGAAATCCTACTGTTAAACGTAGGTTTTTCCTGGTCATCGCCAAATATTTCTTCGGCGCCAGCTTTCCAGGGTCGCCCAGGATGATCCTGACAAGACTGCATCCTTTGATTCCATCCCATCTCTTAAGGGATTGAGCATGGGTGTAACGTTTGGCTAGTTCCGCAATTGTCGAAGTCGTTAGGCCGTAGGTGTCACTGGGTCCTAGAATTTTTAGTCCAGCGGCTTCCCTGGCTAAAGAATCAGCAGTGCGATTTCCTTTAACCCACCTCAGGATAATATTGTTATCTGCCGAGGCGTCAGCTAAATCTTGGTAGCACTCTAGTACTAGCCTCGATATAACACGTTGTCTGTTCAAGGCTAATAGGGCTTGTCTACTATCAGTGCAGATTATGTTTTTGCCAAAAATTCCTCTTCTGGTTAGTTCTTTTGTGGCAATTGGCCCACTCCTACTTCGGGGCTTACACCAGCCGTGCGCAATCGTATCATGGCCATTAACGCAACCTCCTTGACGTGCAGGTCCAGAGGGGTCAGACCAGTAATTAGTTCCATTGCTGCGGTTGGTGTTGTTCTCATGACTCCTGTGATGTTCAGACAAGCCATTCGCTGTATTTGATATAATTTTTGGATGGCCGTTGCTTGTAGAACTTTCGGTCCCCATGCAATTGCTTCATACGTTAACATGGGTCCTATTATTGCAGTGTAGATCCAGGTGACCGCACGGGGTGACAGACCCCATGTGCGTCCCACTGCCCTCCTTCACTGCTCATAAGCCACATATGCTCTTTTTGCTCTGCTGTGTAGATGAGAGTTCCATGTTAGTTTCCTGTCGAGGGTAATACCAAGTTATTTCACCTCTTCCGAAAAGTTTAGTTTGCTTTTGAAGATTTCGGGAGGTTTCAAACCCGATAAACTTCTTTTCTTGGTGAAAAGGACCATCTCAGTCTTTCTGGGATTGATCGACAGTGAGTGTTCCTTACACCATGTTTCAATTAATTCAACCCCATCCTGCGCTCTGTCGCACAGTGTGTTCACAAATTTGCCAGTCTGCAAGATAACTATGTCATCTGCATATGCAATTGTGTAGAATCCATTGTTGTTGAGGTGATTAATCAGGGTGTCTAGGACTATGTTCCACAAAAGGGGTGATAAGACTCCTCCTTGTGGACATCCCCTCATGACCAGTCCTCTTACTGTGATGTCTTCTACATTGATACTTATTGCTCTACTAGAGAGCATCTTGAGTATCCATTCTCCTACTACCAGAGGTACATTCCTGGAGTTGAGTTGTTGGGTAATTGTTGGAAAGGTTGTTTTATCAAACGCTCCCTCGATATCTATGAATATACCCAGGGTGGATTCTTTGTTGTCCAACGGTTCACTCGAGTGAATATTCACCCAAGTGAATGCTTCATTATTCTTTCATTCCATGTTCACACAACTTAGTGTGAATGACAAAGAAAATAACATTCATCTGTTCTTCAAAATATGTCGTCGGGTGATGTAGTGCGTCTCGGAATCAGTTTTATCCGAGTGAACGTTCTGTTTGTGGGCAGACGGTTCATTTTTCGTTCATTCTGACGGAGTGAATGATACCGAATGAAAAAATCCAACATCGTTGGATCGGTTCATTAATGAATTCATTCAGCACTCTTGTTGCATTTTGAGTTCAGATGTATCATTTCGAGTGAAAGACAAAAATGAACGAAAAGTGAACCGTCTGATAGCACCTTAAGTTAGTTTGTCATTCTTTCGGATTCATTGAAGGAAAAGAAAAGAAAAGAAAAGTGACATTTCTGTAATGAAAAATAACAAGATGCACAACGACTTCTTTGAATTTGATATTAGCTCCGAACACGCTGATCTTCAATCGAAAAAGGAAAAGAGTGATATACTGATTATCGTTCACTCCGACGTCATGCCTTATCTGATAATACTTTTGAAAATTTAGTCCTACTAAAAGCTAGTGGTTATACTGGTTATTAGTTTCCAAAATAATAGTTTTACATTTTCTATTTTGTATAATTTTGCTGAATGTTCTGTTTGAAACGCATAATGCATCATGCTGTTTCAACATATGAATTTATATTAATTGCATATATTGTTTTGAGAATTGGAAATGTCTAATTTTTGTTTTAAATACATATTTTGCAATAACTAAACGTATTTTGTTAATTACAGTTTCCTGTAATTCATTGTCTGTCGGGGCACATAGCCCGAGAAGTAGATGTTTGTTCTTAGTCAACTACCACTACTACTCTTTGAAATTTGTAAAGTTTTATAATCGTATGATACTATTATATTGACATCAACGTATTTTATTTCTCAACTACTCCGATCGAAGTGAAAGATTTCAAAATATATAATTTTTGATGTCCTTAAAACAAAACACTGTATGTACCTTGATTGGCTAAAAGTATCTTTCTCAGTCCAAAATACCCAAGTATAAAAGTATCTCAGATACTCAAAATAGTTATTTATGTGTTAAGAGCGAAAAGTGAGGAATTATTGTTCGAAAGCAAGGGTTTTGCAAGGGGTAATTGCTTGAGAACTATAATTTCACTTTTAGCTCTCAATACATTTAACATTTTTTCTACAATCACTTGAATATATATTATAAATAATTATTGATAAATTTATACCTCTATACTTCTTGTTACATAAATAACTATTTACTCAAATTATTTTCCAGTTTTTTGTATCTTTAGATACTTCAACAGAAAACTATCTTTTGCAGCTCAGACTCCAAAGCAGGTACACAGTAAGACCTTGTGTTTTTACGGGCCGTAGAACAAAAATTTAGAAACAGCTAGTTTCATTTTTAACAGCAATATGAGTAGATTTCATATAAAGTAAGGTTATAAACAGTAAATTCAAATATAACTTGCCTAACCTACCTGTTATTAAGTCTGATACTGATAGACAGTATATCAATATAATTTCTGAATCTTTGTTACATCAATCTTATCAGTTGATTTTTGTTTCAGTTCTACTTAGCGAAGCGATAGAGAACGACGATATTCAGCTCAAAACGTTAAAAATAACGGACTTTGGTCTAGCCAGAGAAGTATATAAGACTACGAGGATGTCACAAGCTGGGACGTATGCATGGATGGCACCGGAAGTTATTAAAAATTCCACTTTCTCGAAAGCGAGCGATGTTTGGAGTTATGGAGTACTTCTCTGGGAACTACTTACTGGCGAAACTCCATACAAAGGCATCGACACGTTAGCGGTAGCCTACGGTGTGGCTGTGAACAAGTTGACGTTACCTATACCTAGCACATGTCCACAACCTTGGAGAGAACTGATGGAAAGTAAGTAGAAGTAGAAAACTTGATATACACCTTTATTTTTTTAAATTAATCTTGAAGAACTTCATACAGGGCGAAAAAGCTGAAATAGGTCGATTTTTTAGTACAATTTACCATTTTTGGAACTTTAGTTCTTTATGCCAGGTTATGTTTGAGCGACCGGGGGTCGCGACGCGAAAGATCTGACCGTTACGCGTTACGTTACGAAACGTTATGTTACATTTTTTCGTTATGTGCCTTGCGTGCTTGTGCCTCCTTAGTCTCTCTCTCTCGTTTACGAAGCAGCGATTCATAATAATAAAATGCTCCCAGCCGGATTTGAACCCGGGCCGCCCGCGTACAATGCAAGCATCCTAACCACTGAACCACGGATGCTATATTAAAATTCTATGCAAAGCTGGTATTCGCACTGCTAGTGATCTACTTGAATTTGTTCGGATAAATTTTTACTATTATTTCCATAATTTGTTTTGCGCGATTAAGGGGTCTAGCACATTTACTTTTCGAAATACAGGGTGTTGAAATTTTGAAAGCTTGAATGTTTTAATTCGATAACTTTAAAATGGATGGATAAATTAATTTGTCATTTGGCAGATTGTTTTTAAATATAAAAGGGCATATTTTGAAAGAAATTGTAGTTTGGGCAGGTTGTTTTTAAATGTAAAAGGGCATATTTTGAAAGAAATTGTAGTTTGTGCAACTAGTGTGGATATGATGGCCATGTCGCACGAGGACGAAGTTTGAGCACGACGCCGTAGGCGGAGTGCTCAATCGTTTAAGTGCGATACAGACAATCCACACGAGTCGAGCAGCATATTTTTTCTACGATCCACTTAAGAAAAAATCTAGAAAATAAAAATTTCTATAAACTGTAATATACCTAACTTCAAATTAAAAATTTTACAATTCAATTTTATGTTTCCACTAATTTTGTGGTAAACGTACAGTTCTTGAAATTTGTATAGGGCTACGGTTTCATTTTTTAAATATACGATGCTGTTTAAATATACGATGCTGTTCTAAGTAGATGTTGCCAGTCGGACTCCCTCATGAAAGGTTCCGTACCACTATCTATAATAATGAATATTCTGCTAAATATTTCAAACGTCTACCTGTTGTTATTATTATCAAGCAGAATAATTATTTTTTGAAATAAAAGTAACAATTAAAAAAAAACTTTTTCACGGGAATCGAACCCGGGTCTACGGCGTGAGAGTCTGGATTGCTTACTACTCAACCACTGAGAGATATGAAAATTGTTTATCTATAACGTCAGATGTACCTATTACATAATTTTATAAAATCTGAGGTCTCCTCAAATACCCATTTTATTCTGTTTTAAGTATTATTTGTTGGTAATTTGTACGGATTATTTCTTTCAAGTTTATCTTTGTAAATGAATATTCTTGATCCAGTGCGCTTCTATGAGAAACTTTGACAAGTTATTTTGACGTTTCTTTTAAATTGAAAAATGATGAATGACGGATACTCAACTCGAATGCTGATTGGTGGATTTCATATACGTTCTAGGATGTATATGAAATTATATCCGTTTAGTTAACTGATGGCCTACATCTCCATTTTGTAAACTGTGCAGAATAGTAGTTTGTGCAACTAGTGTGGATATGATGGCCATATCGCACGAGGACGAAGTTTGAGCACGACGCCGTAGGCAGAGTGCTCAATCGTTCAAGTGCGATATGGACAATCCACACGAGTCGAACAGCATATTTTTTCTACGACCCATTTAGGAAAAAATCTAGAAAATAAACAATTGAATAAACTGTAAAATAAATATAAGTAAGTTGAAATTAAAAATTTCCAACAATTTTATTCATAATCGTACCAATTCCATTTTATGTCTTCACTAATTTTTTGTTATAAGTAGATGTTGCCAGTCGGACTCCCGCACGAAGGGTACCGTACCTTTGTCTATAATATGAATATTCTGCTAAATATCTCAAGCGTCTACCTGTTGTCGTTATCAATATCAAGCAGAATTATTATTTAAAAATAAAATTAACAATTAAAAAAAAACGTCTTCACGGGGAATCGATCCCGGGTCTGCCGCGCGAGAGTCTGGTATGTTTACCACTCAACCATTGGGGTTTGAAATAGTTAAACGTCAGAAGTATTGAATAGTTTTGTAAGAGCTGATGTCCAACGATAGTCCCTTAAATACCCATTTTATTCTGTTTTTAGTATTTGTTATTAATTTATACGGATTGTTTTATTCAAGTTTATTTTTGTAAATGAAAATGTTCAACAATTTTATTTATAATCGTACCAATTCAATTTTATGTCTTCACTAATTTTTTTGTGATAAACGTACAGTTCTTAAATGTACAATTTGTACAATGTTACGGTTTCCCTTTTTAAATATGCGAAGCTGTTATAAGTAGATGTTGCCAGTCGGACTCCCGCACGAAGTGTAGGTATCGTACCTTTATCTACAATAAATATGCAAAATACGAAATATTTCAAGCGTCTACCTGTTGTTGTTATCAATATCAAGCAGAATAATTATTTAAAAATAAAATCATTAATAAAAAAAAAGTTGTTTCATGGGGAATTGAACCTAGGTCTACCGCGTAAGAGTCCGGCATGTTTACCACTCAACCACCGAGATCTATTATAAGGACATGTCCATCGGTAGCTCCTGAATTACCCATTCTATTCTATTTTTAGTATTTGTTATCAATTTATACCGACTATTTTATTTGTTCATTTTTGTAAATAAATATTCTTAATCCAGTGCTTCTGAGAGAGACTTTTTTGACAAGTTATTTTGACGTTTCTTTAAATTGAAAAAAAGATGAGTGACGAGTACTAAACGCGAATACTGATTGGTGGATTTCATATAAGTACATTCCAGGATGTATATGAAATCATAATATACGTTCGGTTAACCGATAAGGCCTACATTTCCATTCTTTAAACTGTGCAGGAAATGGATAATATACATATGGGTGTAGAAAAGATGGATAATATTTATGCGGGTGTAGAAAAAACATTTTTCAATTTTTGATCCAGTGGTGTACATTAGGGGTGGGAAAAATAATCGATCTATCGAAAAATAATCGATTAATCGGGTGATCAATTAATTTAATCGGGTGATTGATTAATCGATATATATTTTTTTTGGAACTTTAGTTCTTTACGCCAGGTTATGTTTGAGCGACCAGGGGTCGCGACGCAAAAGATCTGACCGTTACGCGTTACGTTACGCTACGTTATGTTACGTTGCTTCGTTATGTGCCTTGCTTGCGTGCTTGTGCCTCCTTAGTCTCTTTCTCGTTTACGAAGCAGCGATTCATAATAATAAATATGCTCCTACCGGGATTCGAACCGGGCCGCCCGCGTGCAATGCGAGCATTCTAACCACTGAACCACCGATGCTATATTGAAATTCTATGCAAAGCTGGTATTCGCAGTGCTGGTGATCTACTTGAATTTGTTCGGATAAATTTTTACTATTATTTCCATAATTTTTTTGCGCGATTAAGGGGTCTAGCTACTTTTCGAAATACAGGGTGTTGAAATTTTGAAAACTTGAATGTTTTAATTCGATAACTTTAAAATGGATGGATAAATTGATTTGACATTTGGCAGGTAGTTTTTAAATGTAAAAGGGCATATTTTGAAAGAAATTGTAGTTTGTGCAACTAGTGTGGATAAGATGACCATATCGCACGAGGACGAAGATGGAGCACGATGCCGTAGGCGGAGTGCTCAATCGTTCAAGTGCGATATGGACAATCCACACGAGTCGAGCAGCATATTTTTTCTACTACCCACTTAGGAAAAAATCTAGAAAATAAAAATTTTTATAAACTGTAATATAACTTCAAATGAAAAATTTAACAATTCAATTTTATGTTTCCACTAATTTTGTGGTAAACGTACAGTTCTTGAATGTCCAATTTGTATAATGCTACGGTTTCCTTTTTTAAATATAACTGGCCTGTTGGCTCTGCCAGTAACAAAAAC
This sequence comes from Galerucella calmariensis, assembly GCA_910591675.1. NCBI lineage: Eukaryota > Metazoa > Arthropoda > Insecta > Coleoptera > Chrysomelidae > Galerucella > Galerucella calmariensis. The sequence continues at coordinate 362,472 of CAJUYG010000102.1, read as the reverse complement.
TTGAGAAAAAAAAAGTAGATGTTGCCAGTTGTACTCCCTCATGAAGGGTACCGTACCATTATCTATAATAATGAATATTCTGCTAAATATTTCAAACGTCTATCTGTTGTCGTTATTAATATCAAGCAGAATGATTATTTAAAAATAAAATTAACAATAAAAAAAATTCCTCGCCGGGAATCGAACCCGGGTCTAACGCGTGAGAGTCTGGTGTGCTTACTACTCAACCACCAAAGAATATGCAAATTGTTTATCTATAACGTCAGGTGTGTTACATAACTTTTGCATAACAGGAACTAAAGTTCCTACCGTGTGTCCCGCGACACGTTCTACCTTTTTTTTTAAATGGAACAACCTGTGAATTTTTTTTATTTCATAAATACTATATAAATAGGGTTTATAGTGAATATTTACAGTGTATTGGTATTACCGGGACAACGAACAGCACGGGGACGGCATCAATGGAAGCCCTTATTGGACTTTCTCCTTTGGAACTTTTTAAGCGGAGGCGATGATGGCAATTCTTAGTCTGAAATCGGTAGACTTATGGTCCCGAACAATGTTCGAGAAGGACACACTGATACAACTGGGACAATACTAGATGAGCACATATTTCACATGAGTTTTGATATCTTCGGAGTAATCCAATAACTAGGTCTAAACTGGTAAAAAAACTGTGAAGAATCCCTTAACACGCTGGCAAGACAACAAAGTGTCTCTAATATGAGTGCCTTCACATGAGGGGATTGCGGGTAATGAAATGGCAGACCAGTTAGTTAAAGAAGGTTCTAAAGGAGACTTCATAGGTCCGGAACCGTTTCGTGGAATCACAAAGAATTTCATAAGATGGGAAATCGGTGACAGGCTAGATAAGGAGCACCAACTCAAATAGAGGCTGACACAAGGTCACCTCTATACAAAGAGTTTACCGAATAAGGTAGACAAGAAACTCTCGTCCAGGCTGTTGCATCTGGGTAAGAGATATTTGGGAACCTGGTGACTGGACACTGCACCCTGAGGAAGCATCTGCACCAAATGGACAAAGCTGGTGAGCCTATGTGCAAAAAATGTAAACTCTACGATGAAACACCTATTCACATACTCTGCTTCTGTGAGAACTTACAAGGACTTAGACAGAAGCACTTTGGAGAGGAAATAATACAATCATCACAACTACTGAAAATCCTTCCAGTTAAACTGACTTAAATGTTAAACTATATAGAAGACAATGAAGCTTCTGGAATTGAAGTAGATAACATGGGTAATGGTACAAAGATTCAGTTAAAGTCTGCTGCACAACCCAAACGTATGAATTGATAGAAATACAGTGATCCAAAGTGTTGAAGTTTTTTTCAGAACTCACGTGAACAATTTTTTTGAATTTCTGCTATTATGGATTCTTCCTACGACAATTACCATTTGTAGAATATTTTAAATGAATAATTGGTCAAATATTTTTGTTAAGTAATACATGGTGTTTCTAATAGACCGTCAGCCCGCTTCAAAAAAGCGTGATGATAGTTAAACGTATGCCTTCTTGAGATCCGGCAATTTTGTTCATTTTCATTAACAATCAAGCGAAATAAATATTAGCTCGTGGGGAAAACGACAGATAATTTAATTGTTTATTGCAATGAAAAATTTGCATTTTACAATTTTAGTTTCACGTATGCCGAGACACCAAACGTTAGTTTATGAAAAAAAATCCATCGCAAAAAGATCGGCATACCTGCAGCGTGCGACTTAAGGGTTGGCACACACCCTTAAAAGTGTAACAAATTATATAATTATATTATTTCTAAATCTTATCATCACGTATGCCCTTTTGCAATTGGCCATTTTTTGGCTTAAAGTGCACAGATGTCGAATGGCATACAATAAACGTATGCCGTTTGAAAAATATATAATTTTCAATGTCAATTACACTTCGCAATTTCAATTGAATGTGAAAATGTCATTGCCAATACCCTTCCAATCGATGCAGGTGTATACAGGTGCCAATATACTTAGGCGTGATAGAACCGTATGCCCTTCGACATCTGTGCACTTTAGGCCAATTGCAAAAGGGCATACGTGATAATATGATTTAGTAATAATATAATTTGTTACACTTTTAAGGGTGTGTGCCAACCCTTAAGTCGCACGCTGCACGTATGCCGATCATTTTGCGATGGATTTTTTTCATAAACTAATGTTTGGTGTCTCGGCATACGTGAAACTAAAATTGCAAAATGCAATTTTCCATTGCAATAAACAATTAAATTATCTATCGTTTCCCCCAAGGGCAAATATTTATTTTGCTTGATTGTTAATGAAAATGAGCAAAATTACCGAATCTCAAGGAGGCATACGTTTAACTATCATCACGTTTTTTTACAGCGGGCTGACGGTCTATAAATCCATGCGAAAAATACTGTTTGGCAATATTTATTGAATTAAAAAGGTATAAATCGATCTCGCACCTTTCATCAAAATGAAAACAATAATTACATTATTGATTAATTATTGAATTAAGACAATAATAAAGTCTAAATAAATCTTACGTCCTCCATCGAAATGAAAATAATCCGCATAATCAAGATTCTAAGAGCGCGTTACATGACCAAACCGAATGTATGAAAATGCTAATGTTAAAAGTCAGAAAATAAAAGAATGGAACTGTTAAAGCAGCAAGATCAGCGTACAGCGTACGCCATCGTAATGAATAATGAAGATATTTCTGCGGTTGTTTGCCGCGTTGCTGTTTATTGGATGAGGGACGGATCCAGGTACTGGAAAAATTAGACGCCATACGGCAAAGGTTTCACTGTTGATCAATAAAATATTTTTTTGTATAAACGTGCACGTAAAACTAGAAAATCTGGGAGGCAAAATGTTGTTCTGTGATATCTTTCACTGTTGAAATTTACAGATTCAACTAAAATAACAATCAAAAATATAAACTGGATATATTTGTGGTCTTATCAACTACGTGAGGCATTCTTATGAGTTGATGCCGATAAAATGTGAACACTGGAGACTATTTTCGATTTTGAAGTGTATTTGAAGCCCCGTATTCAACAAAGGTGAGCGTCACTGGAAATTAGGTACCGCTCACACTATCACAAATCAACGCTTTCAAACATCGGGATATCGCGAACAAAATAGCATTTTAACAGTAAAAAGGACTTTATTCCAACAATTCATATGAAAGCGTACAAATAACAAATGCGCTTGCCGATGTTTTGGGATCAGCTTGGGTCCCGTAGGAGGGCTCCTTGGAAACAAATCACTTTCTCTAAGTCTTCCTCGTATTGTGCTTTCACCGACTTCAACCCGTTTTCTCCATGAACCAACCAGTCTGGTGTAATTATATACCTACCGAATCTAGACATGGTTGTTTGAGGTATAGTTGAAATAATACCCTTCTTGGTGTGCGTCATCGATTGTTAATGTCTTTCTAACACCTTACGTAGAAAGAAATGGAAAAAAAGGCAGGTCTGTGATTAATCCTAATCAAAATATCACAATAATGAACCGTTTAAACGTATTACAAACGTTAACGCTAATCTTTGACTTACAAAAATTTGATTGGTTGATATTTAGATTACGCTCAAGCTCAACCTATCAATCGAGAGTTTAAAATACTATGAAGGCGTTACTTTCGTAGCGGCAATAAATCTTACGTCTTTTTTTACTGTCACACTGACAGTTCTTGACAGGTCTGTACTTTGTTGTTTACGGTCAATTATTATTTATAAAAAGTGAATATTAATCTTTTTGTTATATATATTTGAATAATACAAAAAATATGCATGAATACACGGAAAAACATCAGTATTTTGAAAGTTCTCAAGTATTTTGAGTTAGAAAAAGAAGCTGGTAATTATTAATTGCATAGCCATAGTATTATTTTAACTATACACCCAATGTGTTATAAATATTGTCAATTTTGGAACTTTAGTTCTTAACGTCAGGTTATGTTTGAGCGACCGGGGGGCAAAAGATCTGACCGTTACGTTACGTTATGTTACGTTTCTTCGTTATGTGCCTTGCTTGCGTGCGTGCGCTTTCTCCTGAGTCCCTCTCTCTCGTTTACGAAGCAGCGATTCATATGCTTCGGCCAGGAATCGAACCCGGACCGCCCGCGTGGAAGTCGAGCATTCTACCACTGAACCACCGATGATATATTAAAATTCTATGCAAAGCTGGTATTCGCAGTGCTGGTGATCAACTTGAATTTGTTCGGATACATTTTTACTATTATTTCCATAATTTTTTTTGCGCGATTGATCTTTTTTGTTTATTTACAGCATCGGTTGTCAGGACGGTAGGTTGTGTTTACTGGTTTCTAAGTTTAACACGTCGGTAAGTGATTTACTTACCGTTCAGACGTCGAAAAGTAATAAATAGCATAAAAACAATTTCACCAAAATGCAAAATATATATTAAACTGATCGAGAAGTATAAATGTCACTTTTGACATTTCGTTAATTTCGAAGAAATTTAAATTATTTTATTCGGAATTTATTTCAATACGATCGAGCAAAAAATGGTAGGTATAGTTAAAATAATACCCTTCTTGGTGTGCGTCATCGATTGTGACGTATATCCGGGTTTTCGGCATGTCGTTTATTTTATTTGCTATTTTGACATGACCTTAAATTTGATAAATAAGATCATCATGCAATTAATAATTACCAGCTTCTTTTTCTAACTGAAAATACTTGAGAACTTTTAAAATACTGATGTTTTTCCGTGTATTCATGCATATTTTTGTATTATTCAGATAAATATAACAATAAGATTAATATTCACTTTTCATAAATAATAATTGACCGTAAACAACAAAGTACAGACCTGTCAAGAACTGTCAGTGTGACAGTAGAAAAAGACGTTAGACTTATTACCGCTACGAAAGTAACGCCTTCATAGTATTTTAAACTATCGATTGATAGGTTGAGCTTGAGCGTAATCTAAATATCAACCAATCAAATTTTTGTAAGTCAAAGATTAGGGTTAACGTTTGTAATACATTTAAACGGTTCATTATTGTGATATTTTGATTAGGATTAATCACAGACCTGCCTTTTTTCCATTTCTTCCTACGCAATGTGTTAGAGAGACAATAACAATCGATGACGCACACCAAGAAGGGTATTATTTCAACCGTAAGCATCTCGAACGTTAAGGGTAATTACAACGTTTGCATGTAGATTCCTCTCGTAAAATTGGACAAAATTATATGAGGATTAAGGGGTCTAGCACATTTACTTTTCGAAATACAGGATGTTGAAATTTTGAAAACTTGAATGTTTTAATTCGATAACTTTAAAATGGATGGATAAATTGATTTGACATTTGGCAGGTTGTTTTTAAATGTAAAAGAGCATATTTTGATAGAAATAGTAGTTTGTGCAACTGGTGTGGATATCATGGCCATATCGCACGAGGACAAAATGGACAATCCACACGAGTCGAACAGCATATTTTTTCTACGACCCACTTTTGAAAAAATCTAGAAAATAAAAATTTCTATAAACTGTAATATAACTTCAAATTGAAAATTTTACATTTCAATTTTATGTTTCCACTAATTTTTTTGTGGTAAACGTACAGTTCTTGAATGTCCAATTTGTATAATGCTACGGTTTCCTTTTTTAAATATACGATGCTGTTGTTATAAGTAGATGTTGGCAGTCGGACTCCATCATGAAGGGTACCGTACCATTATCTATAATAATGTATATACTGCTAAATATTTCAAACGTCCACCTGTTGTCGTTGTTAATATCAAGCAGAATAATTATTTAAAAATAAAATTAACAATAAAAAAAAATTCTTCACAGGGAATCGAACCCGGGTCTACCGCGTGAGAGTCTGGTTTGCTTACTACTCGACCACCGAGGAATATCCAAATTGTTTATCTATAACGTCATTACATTACATTACATAATTTTTGCTTAAAAGGAACTAAAGTTCCTACCGTGTGTCCCGCGACATGTTCTACCTTTTATTCTTATGTTTCGTTCAACAAAACCGTGTGTGGTGAATATCAATAATAACTCTATAAAAATGCTTAAGGATTTCTGCGGTTGTTTGCCGCGTTGCTGTTTATTGAATGAGGGACGAATGCAGGCACCGTAAAAATTAGGCGCCATAGGGTAAAGGTTTCACTGTTAATCAATAATATATTTTTTGGTATAAATGTGCACGTGAAACAAGAAAATCTGGAAGGCAAAATGTTGCCATTATTTGTTTGGAAACAAAAAATAATCGAACAGAGCTAGATCACGTGAATATGACGGATGAGGCAATAAAGCGCAACGCACTGCGGCTAATTTTTCTGCAACAATAGTGGGCGAATGGGCAGGAGTATTGTCGTGATTCGTGATGGAACAAAACTCTTGTCTTCAACAAATGCGGGCGTTTTTTCTTAAGTTCGGCTTCAAAACGTGCCAGCAAATCAGCATAATATTGGCCATCTATCGTTTTCCCCTTATCTGAATAATCGATAAAGAGTACTCCTTTGGAAGCCCAAAACACTGTGGCCAAGACTTCACTGACCGAAAAAAAAATTTCTGCTTTTTTTACGAACACGTTCCTAGGATGAAATATTTGTTTTTTAAATAGATGTTCGAAATTGTTAACATAGCGGTAAATATTAATGACTTGGAAGGTCACTACAGTTAAAGATAGCAACCATGGAATAATTATTATAGAGCAACTGATGAAGAAGGACAATGTGTCTATACTGTAGAAAATAATGGATGCACTGCTTTAAATATATAGTATACTCTACTAGGATGTAAAAAATGAATTATGGTTTAGAAAAACTAAAAAACACGCTTGAGAGTTTAAGAGTCTTCTCCAATTTTTGACTTCTTTTTTTTAATCCTTGTGTTAACTTATTCTTTATATCACTAAAATCATTTCATAATGTTCTCTCGTTTAATGGATAATAAAACGGTCAAGCCTCCCAGAGGCTTGTTAGAAGGGTATGGCACTTTCACAAGGTATGCCCGGTTTCCTGGATTTGAGGCTAGTGACAAGATATTTCTGGTCACCCTCTTGTCTTTCATCTCTCGGCTCGTTTTTCACCATAATATATTGGATGGGAGATAAATCAAAATTAGCACACTTACATATAGTAACTAGCTAATATTCGTCTGCACTTTAAAACTTCAGAATATCAGAATATAATAGTAGGTACATCACATACAATTTATTACATTGTCTTTCTTCGAAATGAAATTTTGTTATCCCGACAATTCTGTTCCTAATAAGGATGCAAAGTTATAACTTAAACTGACATTTTTAAATGACAGAACATCGAGTTGAAAGATTCCGTTACTGACATATAGGTGAAACTAATAAAAGCGTGTTAATGATTTAAACTGTTACCATTGAAAAAAAATGTGAAATAGTTATTTTTCTACTACCGTGTGTAAAGTACGTACTTTAGACACATTTTCGAGTGCGTAAAACTTTATTTTACGCACTAGTGCGTAAAGAGTTTTACTTTACGCACTAGTGCGTAAAGAAAAAATTCCAATATGTATGTAGTTATAGAGTCTTATAAAAATATACGGAATATTAAACGGATATTATATCTAAGTTTTTTTCATAAATTGGAGATAGAAACCTATAGAATTCGGTAAAGTAACAATAATTATTGTTAAATAATTATTGAGTACTGGAAATAATACGGTAAATTGGCATAAGTTGGCGGTGAGTGACTGACATTTCTTTGTGAATTGAATCTGACATTTAAAATTTAAATTGAGATTTTCCGACTATACCTAGGGTAAGCAATTGTATTTTATATTTCAGAATTGAATATTTTTAGAAAACTATGATGTTTTTTTAGATTATTATAAAAATAAAAATAGATTCCTCTGACGATCTCTCAGATTACTTGGCAAATACACCACCAAATATATTAGATGTGGCACAGAATGCTGCGAATTACTGCGATTACTGCCCCAAAAATCCATGAGTATTTAAGAAAAAAATATATCTTATTAGAAATTAATAATAGCGTTAAAGATTCTTCTAAAGAAAAATTTAACTTACTTTACGCACTAGTGCGTAAAGAAAATTACTATTAAACTTTTGCATTTTAATTAAATATTCACTAGTAGAAAAAATATTGTATGCAATTCATGTGATTCATGTGACAAAATTCACATTCGTCAAAAAAAAGGCTACTTTACACACTAGTTACATAAATAACTATTTCCTAACTAGTGCGAAAAGTGATACTTTCCCGCACGCGACTGCAGTTGACTCGAACTAAGCGGAGCCTTGATATTAAAAACGCAATTTGTTACATTCTGTAAATTAGTTAAAATTGCCGGTCCAGTGGAGTTATTTGGTTAGCTGGTAAGTAGATGACGTCGATGAGGATGGCTTCGGTTACAGGTCGCATAAAGATGACGGTGACGGTTTTAAGTCATTTGTAGATGAAAGAATTTTATTTGAATTATTTCGTAAATATTTATTCACCTGTTATAACAATAGTTATAACTTCTGAAGTAAGAAACTATCTAATAAGATCAAATTTTGCATAATTTTACTTTCCCGCTACTTTCAATACTAAAATGCGTGCGGGAAAGTGGGTTAAAACGCACGGTCGTAGAAAAAATAGGTTTTTCACATTATAGTTTGCATTATTTTTCATCCGAAACATGAAATAACTGTACCTACATTCTGTCATTTTATCTTTATTACCTGAGCATCATCTAGATGGGTAATCCGATAAGATAAAGGATTATTTTTTGAGCTATTGAAATTATTCAAACGACAACATTTTCAATAAGGAACTTTCCAATTTTTTTTATTCAATAATATCATTAAGTGGCGTCTAAAAATTTCAATTCTCCAGGCTTTTTTTAAATCAATATTAACTTGGAAAACGTATTACCGCAAATAATTATGCTGAAAATTACTCTGTAACTTACCACGAAAATTTTGCCAGTAATTTCTCCAAAATTTTATAACATTTTTTTGAATTTTGTATGTCACGGACAATAAATTCTAACCTAACCAAACCCAAACTAAATAACAAAAACAATCATGAATACAAGGAACATACAGAAGAAATTTGTCATTGAGTTTTCATTTAAATAAACTGATGCCAAATGTTGATAATTTGTTATTGAAGCATCAAGCTTATTTCTTTGGCTTAGCCATTTCATGACATATTGTTATGAAAGTCTTCAGTACTAATTTAATTACGAATAATAATTATTAACTGAGATCGACAATTTTTTTACTTTACCAACTTAGAAAAATGCTTCTGCGTGAAAAATATTTTTGCATTTGTAAAATTCTTTTCGCATGAGTAATAAAAAAGAGTAAAAAAACTAGATCCAACTCTGCACCAAATAAAGATATCCTTATATGCATATCACAAACGAAAACAGAAAGCGATAGCCAATGTTTCAGAAAAGCCGCCGACTAGTCTTGGCGACAAACGATAATATGACTTGATAGGTAAACCACGATTCACAATGACGAATACGTATAAGATTGCATTAAATATCAAACAAAGCTTTGCTTTAAATCATGCTTCTGAAATAAGTTATAAACTTCACTCAAAATCATAATAATAAATAAATAGTTACATAAAGACGATCATTATGGTGAAAGTCGTGAATGTTACTGGGCGATGCGTAGCCGAGTCCGATAGCACGACGTGTGCCATAATTAGTGTTTACATACAAAATTTCATCTGATGTCATTTATATTAATACATTTTCGAAAAATTTAAACTACATATACCTATTAGTAGGTTAGTGAGGTGTGCTTTGCCATTTCCTTAACAGCAGCGTCAACCATCATAGGCGAGCGGGACTCACCCCCAAATAGACCTTGTAGTGACCACGGAGTACTAATCGCTAAAACCACTTTTACTCTGTTTTCGGGGTCGCTGAATACGAATCTGAGGGTCGCTGAATACGAATCTGAAATTGTTTTTTTCCTAAAAATGGGAGAACACTTGTTAAAATGGCAATTAAGCGTAAAATTCGTAAAACTGAATTTGATAAATTTTGATAATAAACTCGCTATATCTTAAACAATTATCACACTGTTCATAAAAATATCATTATAAATGTATTCTGGTTGCTCACACTAACAAATAAATGGTTTAAAGTATCATAATAAGCAATACTTCAAACATACAGATGGTTCCTGTCGCGGCAAACGATTGATCCGCATTACGACCACGTTGCACGACGCGCAAACGCCCTCGGCGCTCGACTTTGAAATCGCCTATTTTTTTTTCTATTGAATATTAAGAGCTGAAACTTTATCAAAAACTTCCTTACATACTAAATTTTAATACTACATAGTTAATTATTCGAAACTCGAAACTTCGTCACTCAACTTTTGCGATTATATGAAAAAACTCGGAATTCGTGACGGCACACATTTAAAAATTCACTATTCATTTAATAAATGTCAGAGAATCATCGGCATGGGCTTATTTTGCAGCTATTGAATTGTAGAATAAGCAGCTAAATTGCCATAAAAAATATTGATAATTGTTTAAGATATGGCGAGTTGAATATCAAAAATTATCAAATCCAGTTTTACGAATTTTACGCTTAATTGCCATTTTACCAAGTGTTCCCCTGTTTTTAGGAAAAAAATAATTTCAGATTCGTATTCAGCGACCCCGAAAACATAGAGTAAAAGTGGTTTTAGCGATTAGTACTCCGTGGTCACATACTGCTATTTCTAAGTGTCTTTTTGGGGGTGTCCCGCTCGCCTATCAGCTACGCTCGTGCATCTAATGGTACCCATTCACTAACAGGTCGCCTGCAGGCCGTCGCCTTGAGGTAGCTTGCCTTGAGGGCAATTTTCTCCATACACACGCCGGCCGACGACAGGTTGTTGATATTTTTTTATAGAAATCCTGCTCAAAAAGAAATTTAAAAAGCGGGGACATTTTTTTATAAAATACTATAAATCAAAGCATTAAAACAATTGATGAAAAGGCACATTTACAATATATATTTTTTTATTTAGACAATTTACAAAAATCTATCAACCTACATCAGGTAATAATTTTAATAAAAAAAAACATTTTGGTTTTTAATGAAACAAAAACTTTATTTTAGGGTGTATTGTTTTTAAACGTTTCTAAACAAATTCAAAAATATCTTGTTTTGAGATCCTAATTTAATATTTTTTTATAAAAATCCTGCTCAAAAAGAAATTTAAAAAGCGGTGACATTTTTTTATATAATACTCAAAATCAAAGCATTAAAACAATTGATGAAAAGGCACATTTACAATATATTTTTTTTATTTAGACAAAAATCTATCAACATACATCAGGTAATACTTTTAATATTTTGATTTTGGTTTTGGTTTGGTTTTGGTTTTTAGTGAAACATAAAAACTTTATTTTATGGTGTCTTGTTTTTAAACGTTTCTAAGCAAATTCGAAAATATCTTGTTTTGAGATCATAAGTCTCCTGTAAAGAAATGTGGAAATCGAGCCACTAGAGATTTGATAAATTGAGTAATAATGATTTTCCTCATACAGGCTGAATAATTTAAAAAGTTGGAATGATTAATTTATCATGCATCATCATCATGTTATTTATGATCGTTTTATAAGATTTGGTTACATTTAAACTCTTCACTGGATTCAATCTCAAATGTCCTCGTGTTACTTATCTATTTATTACTTACTATGTTAATAAGCTTGCTTCGTGCAGTCAAACTACCTTGATGTCTAAAAAACTAACATACATACATTGGGATATATAAAATATCTTCAAGACTATAATATGTGGAAAAACACTTGAGAAAAAGTAGCTGTCGTTAGTGTTATACAATAAGTTTATATGATATTATAATTACACAAGCTTCTGATATACATTTCTAAATCAGAATTTTATTTCACTTCACTTAACTATTCTCAAATTGTCAATGATTGCCCACAGTATAATTTAAAATGAAACAAACGACCTTACGCACCCACTAAGCACAGATGAACTTATGTTTATTCAAATGCAGTAGATTGAAAATAACTTGAGCTTTCTAAACACTGGTTCTAATTAAATCCTGGTAGTTTACGAGAAATAATCAGCCTTTCCTACCAAATATTAATTTTATTTTGGTTTATTCAATAAATCAATCAGTTGGCCAAATTCCATAAGCGTACTTAATACGAGCTTTCTCGAAATTGAATTCGGCATATTCTGTTGTTTGTATAAAATAAGCCAAAATACAAATAATCAATCAATTCCAAATTATACAAATCAGATTCATTCAATACTTTTAAAACATTGATTTCATTCTCAGCCCACGTCACTGACTACAGTAATAACTTAATTTTAAGCTCTTGACAATAGGATAGACCTAAACTCATCTTGATACAGGGTGAAACTACTTACCCGACACAGAAATTCATCACACTGATATTCCTGCGGTCCGAAAATATAGGCCAGTCGACAATCAAAAACTAACAAATCTACGAAAACTGCACCTGAGGTTGGTTTCTTTTCAGACACAGCTCTACGGTACTTAGACCGGTGCACCAGTGCAAGTGAAACCAGGGTAAGCAAGCCACTTTTCCTAGATTTTCAACATAAATATCCACGTCACCTAATGGAAACTCCAGTTAATCAAGCCAAATAATAACATTCCACCACTCACTCCAGAGAAAGTGCAATTGCTCGTCGAAAACATCCGAAATTCCCTTATAGAACAATTCGAAGCCAATCCTTAACTTATGAAAAATGTCTCACATGCTCAGTCAGTAAAATATCCTGCCTCAACCTCTCACTCATCTTCACGCTCTTCTCAGATCTCAGTGATTTCAATCTCAGCAAAATCGACGAAGAAAGTACCTTCAGTTTGAAGTTTTTTGTCTATATCATCTTCTCACTATTCAACTCCACTCCATAATCCATGACACTTCCATCCAAATACAGCTCTCAGAACTTTGCAAGTTTCTGAACAGAAACAAAATCTTAAGAGGACAAATCTCCAAGGAAAATAACCCCACCAAACAGCAAAGAAATTTCCGATCTATTAAAGACCTCTAAAATAATTCCATGGTGCTGGAGAATCGACTTCAAAGCCACAAACCCTTCCTCTCCCTAATCAGTGCCATCACTACGTATTGCGTGTTTCCTGAGCAACTAACAGTACCCCTTATAAGCCTTGTTTTATAGAAAACCCTTTTTCACAATTTGCATCTATACATTATTCATTTATCTATGAATAAAAACCAACAATTGTGAGGTAAATAAATGGTGATAACCTATTTACAAGTTTATCAATATAATCCTCTAATCGGCTTTAAAAATATTGCATTGAATCGATGATAGCATAATCATAAAATAGATCCATTTTATTGTCCCACGTTCCAAAGTTGCCAAAAGCCGTGTTAGCAATAAAATTATTTTATTTAGGAATGATAGACGTCAAAGATAATAGTTATAACGCCCCACAAATTTTTTGAAAATTACTTTTCAGTTAACAGAGACCGTTCACTAAGAAAGAACAACTACTTGTCAAGTTATGTGTCCTGACAGATATTGCTCTCCGTTGCTATACATTTTTTCTTCACTTCCTCAAATTCCTCACATATTGTTAACATTCAGAATTTCGAGAGTATTTCGTTGTCTATATGACCTATTTTTATTTTTCCAACAGTTGTAGGATTTCACTGCAACAGCAATTTGCCCACTATAAATTGTATTGTTGTAGCACAAAAAAAAACAAGAAATAAAGGTTTATAACATCGTCAAGTCAGAAAAATTAATAATTTTACAATGTATTATTTATTTTTAGTACTATTCAAAAAAAAGTGACCGAAAGTAAACCCAAAAATACAATACTTTTATTTCTTCCACTCGAGGTTTATAACATCGTCAAATCAGTAAAATTAATATTTTTACAATTTATTATTTATTCTAAAATTTATTTAAATAATTTATAATATGCAAAACTCATACAAATAATTAAAAAATATATCTATAATATACACTTATTCATGTATTATCGACATATTCCATAAAAACTATTTTTATAATAATCTCTTGATTTTTCTAAAGGTTAATTACACAATATTAAACATTTCGTAGTAGTAGTAAGCAATAAAATATTCATTAACAATAAATTACGAAGACGAGGGCTAAAAAATTTCCATTTTAATCTGCAACCAAAACAGCAACGGAATTTAAGAAATCGAGGATAGAAGTAAATAACAGTATAACTAGCAATGTTGTCTTTAAACTTATGTTATGAACCGACTCCTATGCAATACTATATAGAATATACACACATACATAAAGGCATCACCTGTGTACCTGATTTGGAATGATCCTCCACTATATTCTATGTTGACCATTTTTGTATTTGTCCTTGGACCACTTCCTTGGTGGTCCCAAGGACTAGTTCTGATCCAACATAAATTGTTGCTAAACCTCTTTTCGTTCATCAGCTGGTACATTCCCAGAAATATCGTTATTTTCTGGCACCCACACTAATTTTAAATTAGTACGATCTGTCAGTTAATAATATTTTATGTTTAACCTCTGAATGAAACAAAATAATAGCCTAATGATACAAAGTCTGGTTTAGTTTGGATTATTTTGTTGCAAATGTCGATAATGATGACCTTATAAGTTTGAATAACTTATGGGTAGACTAATAAATAAGAAAACGTCAACAAATATCAAAACCATGCCAATGTTGTTATCAGTTATGGCGGCAATTACTATTTTCTTGAAAAGAAAAATACACTAAACTTACAGAGGCTTCATATCTTCCAGGTATAACATATTATTATAAAAGATTACATTGATATATCTACAAAAATCAAAAATAAATTTAAAAATACTTAGTACGGTTCTGAATTTTTCGTATGTTTTATTTGGATAGTGATAGTAGAATTAACTAAATACATTATCGTGTAAAATGTTCGCAGTCTCCCATTATTTATTTTTCGTGAGAATATCTCTATTATTGAAACATTTCTGTTAGAGTAGGATGTGAAACTAAATTAAAATGAAATCAGAATACCGAGAGTTGAATGAGAATCTAATAAACAAATTTGTGCATGGCATCAACATCATTATTTATTAGCAAATTTGCAAATATGTAAGTACATATTTACATAAAAGTAATGCTGCTATGTTTTGAATATGTATTTATTAATTAAATTCAGCTTAAAATCATAAAGCTTTCGGTGGTCACTTTATGCTTTTAATCTAAAGAGTGAGTTTTAAAAATGTAACAATCATCTCAGAAATTGATCACACGATTTTTATAGATTTCATATAACACCGAATAAAATTATTCGGTGATTTTAGTGTGCAAGGGTCTTGTGATATGGCCGATATTATTATGGTGGTTTTTACATTGTTGTCAGATCTTTAGTTTTTCCACCCTTTATATCTTTTGCCCTTTCGACTCACTCTCAGATGTGAAGTAAGCAATAACAGAACCGTACTCCTATGACAGGTAATCGATATTTGATTTATTTATTTAGATTGAAAATTCTGGCCTATTATTTCCTAGTACTCACTTTCTGTGATACTCGACTTATCTGTGCCCCATTCAGATGAGTTACTTGGCAAAGATACCTTTTCAAGCTATTTTTGACTACGACAAATGGTCCAGTTACAATGCATTCGTCATAGTCAAATGGAATATTTTCCTCGATTTTAAGATGACAAGTTAGATCTCCCATCCTAATCTTGTTTGATTGGAACATTTTCTGTAGCTCTCTCTGTTTTGTTATTTGGTTGGTTAATTCATAATGTTACGAACTCACTGATTCCGAAGCCGGTCCTCTCTTTAGGTGTGGATCATTCTCTTGATCTTCTCTAATCCTGGTGGGTGACCATTCTTCATTGCTGACTGTAGTTCTTGAAACTGCAGCTTCCTTAGATTCCACCTTGTTGCAGTGGGAACAGTCTGGTTGGCACGGCCGTCTAGACAGGGAGTCGGCATTTCGGTGACTGACACCAGCCCGATGCATAGAGATACTGATAGAAGTGTTCCACAGACTTCACTACCGCCAAAAGTTCTCTTCTCGTGACGCAGTAGTTCCGTTCTGGTTTGGAGAGGACTTTACTGAAATATCCCAGCACTTTTTCTTACCCTCCTTGGATCTGTGAGAGTACTCCTCCAATTCCTACGTTACTTGCATCAGTGTCAACAATGAAGTCTCCTTCTGGTAACGGATATCCTAGTATCGGTGCTGTGGTTAAATGTCTCTTGAGGGTTTCAAAAGCAGTTTGACAGTATTTATCCCAATGAAAAGTTCTTATTTCTTCTGTGAGTCGAGTTAGTGGCTTGGCAATATCTCCAAAGTTCCTTATGAACCTTCGATAGTATGTGCAAAGTCAAAGAAAACTCCTGACTTGATGTTTGTCTGTTGGTTACGGCCATTGCTTAATGGAAGCAATTTTCTCTTGATCTACTGCCACTCCTTCGTTACTCACGACATGACCCAGATAGTTGACTCGGTTTTGGAATAACTGACATTTCTTCGGGTTTAACATAAGCTGAGCAGTCGTTTGAATACGTCTTGCAAATTCTTCAGGTGGTCCTCGAATGTCTTACCTAATATTACGATGTCGTCTAAATAGACCAGGCAAGTTTTCCAAGATAACCCTCTCAATACATTTTCCAGTAGTCTTTCAAATGTCGCGGGCGCATTACAGAGCCCGAAGGGCATGACGTTGAACTGCCATAATCCGGATCCGGTAGTGAAAGCAGTTTTTTCTTTGTCTTCTGAGTCCATTTCTACTTGCCAATAGCAGGACTTCTACTTCTGCTTTTAGTTCCGTCACTTTCGGGTCACATAGTCTCTTAGCCATTTTTGAGTAATTATTTATTTATATTACCCCACACCTGGCACCAATGTAATGTTTTTCTTATTTATTTAAACAGTTTTTACCGTGGGATAAAATTATACACTCACTATGGCTAATTACTACTGATTTATCAAAGAAACACTTACACACTATAATAAACTTTATTTATATACACACTACTTAATGTCTATTAATTTATCTACACTCGGTATAATAATTGTTCTAATTTATATTCAACACCATTTATATTCACTTTCTTTTCACTCACTGTATACTGAAACTGTTTACCGATTCACTGTATACTAAACAACTCCTCTACTCACTCGAAAACCCGCGTATATATAGTCCTTCGAATCTCTAGAAAATTCTTGAGTATACCACCTCTGCGTATACTTTATAATTCCAGATAATTCGCGATAAACCATTGGCCTGGTACGCTGTTTGAGAACAGTCTGGAACATAACCTGTTCGAGAACCTTTCTAGAAAGGTCGTATTCATAGTTTGCGACAGGACCGGCTTCGGAATCAGTGAGTTCGTAACAATAATAATTCATCCTTCTTATCACCATGAACTGGATCCTGTAGAATAGGCGAAGGCTAAGTTCTGCAGCGGGATACCATTTCGCGATACGATTTTATCGAATCGTTCGATGTCGAATACGATCTTCAATTCGATCGTATCGGATAATTCCATTATACACGATCGTATTGAAATTGGTTGTTTTCAGATTTGGGCAGCAATTTTGATGAGAGTGAAGTTAGTCTAAAATGTTTTTTGACATTGTCGACAGAATTAATTTGACATTTGACAGATTTAAAAAACTCTTCACATTTTTGTACTTTTGATTTTTATATTTACTAAAATGTCATTCAAGATACAAGATTGGTATTGGGGAATAATCCAGCCCTTTAAGCTTAATTAGGTACATTAGACGAACCTTCAAAATCCAAATGAATAATACAGAATGTGATCCTGATATGAATGTTATGGAAAGCTGGAAGTTATTTGACATCCACCTTGAAATTTTGCTGAAAAAAACTGTGGCCTGCTATGACTGCGGAAAATGACGAAGAATATGTGCAAATTCAAACTCTGACTGCAAACATGAATAGAATTGAATATGGGTTCCAACAGATATAATCACGTGCCATTCAGGAGCTGCTTGAATCTAAGAAGAAGATTTGACTGAAATCGGCTTGGAGGAATTATTGAATTCACAGTCCATTGAAGAAAAGGCTTCAACAATCACTGGAAACTTGACATTTAATTTGAATAATTGTTTATGGGAATGAAACATTTGACATTTTTTGAATAAACTCAGCATCGAAATACCTAGGTAGACTGAATTTCTAGATCAGACGCGTCAGTCAATCCACTACTTTGCTGCCTAGTAAAACAAATCACTATTATTTCAACAAAAGACGTAAAAAACTTTTCAAAAGTAATTAATTAATAATTGTGAAGGCAAGGCACATCACATGTTAACAAATCAAATCTTGTGGCAAGTTAAATTCTGACAAGTAATCTTCCTCAAATAAATCGTCAATAACGAGAGACAACTCGACCCTAATAAAAACCTACCTGTCTGGCCCCACCTATCTGAAAAAATTGAGAATAAATTCACTTAAAAGCGGTATATTTTTCTAAAAAAAGTTTTTTCATTACAAATTTCAGAATGTTGGGAATCCGATCCCCATCGAAGACCATCATTCGAGCAGATCTTAGACGACTTAGATAATATTGTACACTCTTCATTTACACAAACTCCTCACGAAAGTTTCCACATCATGCAAGACGACTGGCGACAAGAAATCGAAGAAGTGCTATTGGAACTTCGCAGAAAAGAAAAGGTGAGTTTTTCAGTAATTTCAATAAGAAAAAAAATTTTTTTTGCAGAATCCAGAACTTGAGAATAGATGATAAATAATTTACAATTATAAAATGTGATTATTTACATTACTATGTACATTAAAATATTTGGCTTTGACCTTAAACAATTATTTTATTCAATTTCTCTATTTACTACTCCTATGGACATCAGCTGATGCCGTGAATCGAGCACATGGTCCGTCTAGTCCGACAGTCTCTCCCCACTCCTTGAGAGTCATTCATTAAAACATATATTTGGCGATAGAATGCTAGCCGTCTTTTCGGATAGTTTTATGAATGACTTGCGAACTCTATTTGTAGTATCTAAGGTTTTGACCCACCGTTTGTTTTTTCGGAAACGGAAACTGTTGACGTGTTATCGGTTATATAACATTTTTTGCATCATTAAACCGACTAGATGAATAACAACATACTTTGTTTTGAAGCCAACATCTTGCAATTCAGAACTTGTTAACAGTGAAACGATGTATTATAAACACCACTTTTGCATTTTGTATTACACACTTCACAGCTAATCATTATTTTATTTTTAATCAAGATTTTTTTCGTTGAATCTTTGTTCCAGAAAATCAACATATTTTGAGGCTGAAATAAAATATTTGTTGATGTTGTCATATCGTATTATTTAAAAGTAATAATCATCCAATAGCTTGTGGTTCCTTAATATATATCCTTTAAAACTTACGTATATGATTTACATAAATGTATTCATCCAAGTTTTGTAGATATACAATGCTTCATAATGATTGATTTTTTATAATTAGCATGTGAATATGGGAAAATTTTGATGCCAATACTGCTTATATCGAATATACATTGGTCGACAGATGTTTGTTTTGTTTTTGAACATAGCTGTTGTATTTGTTATATTTGTAAAGCAATTTGAATGCAAATCAACTAAAGACACTTTGTTTAATCTTTTAAATTGCCTTTAGAAAATGGTGATTCGCTGTGATGAGTGCAAAAGAAAACACAAAAGTGATAATTGCAACCAGTTTTGCAAACAATTCATCTTTTCCCTTTCTATGCTTTTTATTTTTGACCTCCTTCAATCCATTTTCTTTTATCTTCCTCTATAATTGCCTGTTACTTTTCTTCCATATACTGTATTCTACCAATTAATAATTAGTGATGAGCAAAGCAAGACTCGGATAGTCTTGATCTTGATCATTCGGTCCTAAGGCACAGTGCTCAATGTCAAGGTCTTAAAATGTCTCTTACCCATTTTCAACTGCCTGGTTGAGAGTTCCTTGTCTACTTTGTTATGTAAACTCTGACCTTTTGTCAACCTTCATTTGAATTGGTGATCCTTCCATTACAGTATTCTATATTTCTTCTTCTTATCTCAAATTTAATAATTCCACAGGTGGCTCAAGGCAAGACAAATTAACTTTTGAAACCAAACAGCTTCATACAGTTTATGCCTCAATGGGAATTTCCATCACTCACACTAATCGCTTTGCAGGAACGGTTCAAGCATTATGCATATTGTCCGTTTCATCGCTGTGTCAGTTTAGATGCTACACTTATATGTATATCCTGCATACATATTCAAGTAATTATCTTGTTTCAACTGTACTTTGATCAAAATGAATTAGTTTCCTGACCTGCGTTACCGTGATCAACATTCTCCTATTTTAAGATGTAAATGTCTTCACTATTTGGCTATAATATTTTAAACCGTAATATATTTTCAATATTCTATTTTAGAAGTTGTATTATCTCTTGTAACTTAGTCCGAACTGCAACTCTTGGATTTTTTAGACATTTGTCAAATACTTTTCGTTTTCTCTTGAGGTGCGGCTTTAGCTATATTAGCCAAATAGTTTAGTTTACGCTAAAGATTGTAGTCTCATTTTATTCATTTTTTTTAATGCTTTCTATCAGGCTTGTAAATCATATGAAGAGGTAAATAAACAACCATATAACAAAGATTTTTTTTTTACTGTTTATTGATTATTTTAGGAGCTGCGATGTAGAGAAGAGGACTTAAATAGAGCACAATTAAAACAACGAATGCACGAAGAACAGCTCAGACAAAAAGAGCAAGAACTTCACGCCAGAGAAATCGACTTACTCGAACGAGAATTAGATTTTATGATCAAACAACAAACGCCTACGCCTATTAAAAGAAAGGGTGAGTATTTTATATAATTTAGTTTGCTGTTTAATTTATGATTATAACGTGACAAAAAATGAGTATGTATTAGGATTATACGCTTTTTCCGAAATTATAAAAATAAAATACCCACGTATTGAAACTATAAATTACTATTTCCTGTTCCTGTTTGTTTATTGTATATTTGTTAATTTTTTTCTTCATCCATTGATGGATATTCATATGAATCCACTGTCCTTTGTTTCTGATGGGAATAGTTCTTCTTACCTGCGCTCAATCTGTATTTCGATAATTAAATGTAGGAATTAGTATAGTTTGGATGATCTCACTTGAACTGTAATTTGAACTTTTTTTTAGGTTCTCCTTGCTCTTAGCTCTTATTCCACTCGAAATTTGAGTCTTTATTGTAGATTGTAGGAAATATAACATATAATCTAAATGGATTTTAAAAAAATTTTATCCCTCAATTTTTTAAAAATTGTTAAACAAATTGAAATTTTGTTTTGTTAAGCGGCAAGGATAATAAAAATTACAAAATCAATCAAGTTGATAATGTAAGGAAATGTTACTGAACTAGATGGTTTTTTCAAATTTAAAATGAAAATGGCGGCCGTGCAAAATGACATTTTATAAACATTAACAATTTTGAGATGCGGTTTGTTGCAATCTTTAGAGTAAGAGCTGTAGTTTAATAGATCATATGAGCAAATTTTTATTTACACTGGGCCGAAATAAAGGAGTACATTTTTTAATTGAAAATATTTTTTTTGTTTTTCGGGCGATTCATTTTCTTTTTGCAGGGCTAATAACCTAACATGTCCTCAACATGACTGTAAATTTGGAAGCAAAAATAATGAACAGGGTCAGACTTATAAAAAAAATTATATAACAGTGCATTTGAGCTCGTTGCAAATGAAAACTGTTTTAGCTAAAATTGTACTAATATGCTTTTTCGGTAGATAAACTATCCAGAACACTTCAGTGAGAAGTAAATTTTCCGAAATTACCGGATTCGCGAAATACCATTTTTTATTGAATAACATTTTAACAAATAACACATTTATGAAAACAGTTTAGTAACTTTAAAACTTAGAGTAAAATATTATGAATGTGACCACCATTATTGTTTACCACTTCTTGAAATCGTCTGCGCCATAAATTGATAGCCCCATTGATCGCACCCTGTTCAAAATTTTTCAAACAAACCGCATTCTTTCCTTGAGCAATTGTTGTCCCTCATACAAATCTTGTTCGAAGATTCCCCAAATTGAATATTCAACCGGATTTAATTCTGGGCTGTTAGGTGGCCACATTCATACTATTTTTCTCTAAGTTTTAAAGTTACTAAATGTTATTTAATAAAAAAATGGTATTTCGCGAATCCGGTAATTTCGGAAAATTTCCTTTTCACTGAAGTGTTCTGGATAGTTTATCTACCGGCAAAGCATATTAGTACAATTTTAGCTAAGACAGTTTTCATTTGCAACGAGCTCAAATGCACTGTTATATATTTTTTTATAAGTCCGACCCTGTACATTATTTTTGCTTCCAAATTTACAGTAATGTTAAGAACATGTTAGGTTATTAGCCCTGCAAAAAGAAAATAAATCGCCCAAAAGATAAAAAAATATATTTTCAATTAAAAAATGTACTCCTTTATTTCGGTCCACAGTGTAGATATTTTTTTAATGCTTTATACAAAAAAATACGTTTTTCTTCGATTTAATAGTATATTATTGAACGAGAAATTTATGATAGCCATTATTCACGCTGGGTGACGTTTGCGTCTCGAGCCGCAGGTGAGGGGCGCAAGTCACCCGAGTGAATATTGGCCATAAATTTGCGAGTAGAATACTATACTTTGTCCACGACCCTTGATTTCTTTATTAAATAAAAGTCAACTAAATTATGCGACTGTAGAACGGAAAGTTTTTATACCTTTACTAATCCTACAGTTCATAAAGTTATAATATGTAGACATATAGTTCTTTCGATTTTTCTGGCAGCAGTCCTATAGTCGTTAATTTGGCCGCTTCTTTTATTTCAGTTGGTGTAGAAGAACGTTAATTTCCACTATCCGAATTCAATGAATTCATCGTTGCAGAAATATAACCATTTCATAACAATTTGGTATTACTAACGTCAAAATTAAATAATTTGACATATATAGAGATGGGCGATACTGTGTAAAGTATCAATACAACGTACCGTTATAAATATATTGTTTTGAAATACTCAATATTAGAAAATATCGTTATGAAAAGTATCAATACTGAAAATTTCGATATTTTATCGATACGATATTGTAACGTTTATTCTAATTTATATTTACAATTAATTTATATGTACAGATTTATATTCAAATACAGTCCTTATTTAATAATTTATATATCACACTAAACACACACTAACTAATTTATATGAGAGTCACTTTATAAACACTTTATCGAGGCGCGATTGCTTTCTTTCAGTATTAACACTAACTGACTAACTAACTCCGCTGCGATGCTCGTCGCCTATTTATACTCGCACGTATGTAGTTCTAGTAAACTCTGGAACTCGAAGTTTTGGTGGATGCGCTGGGTTTTTCTAGATGTTACGTGTTCTAGATCATTCTTGAAAATACGGCGGAGGAGCCATAGTCGTCTCATATGGGAATTTCACTGGGGGCACTAATTGAGCACATTAATACAGCAGCTCGCGTAACAATATATTTCAGAAACAAATTTCCTGAACAATATGCACAGATTTAATAGTTTATTTCATATTGTACCCCCATCTCTAGTCACCTATGTAACGAGATGTTTTGAGTGTTGAATTTTCATGGCGTGAATTATGAACCATAATACACTCCAGTGTATTATCAACCATAATTCACTCCAGTAGATATATGGGTACCATATACCGTTTGTTAGGAGGGAAAATATCGACTTATTATTAGGTGGTCGTGGACAAATTAAATAGTAAAACAAATTGCGCACTAAAAGCATATATTATTAGTGGATAACTTCAACGCGCTTGCGTAATTGCGCATTTTCGGCGGATTTCTAGTTATATCCTAATATCATACAAACTTACGCATTAGGTGGGATTCTAATTTTAAATTCATAACTCCGTCGGCGGAACAATAGCCACACTGTTACTTACATCCAAATGATATTGTGTTTGTAACTAATTATAATTTTTTGTAGGAAAATTTAAACGATCGAGATTACGAATAATGAAAAAGGAACCTGGTTCAAATATTAGTTTTCCTTCAGATTTTCGCCATACAATTACTGTTCAACATACAGTAGACCATAAAGGTATTAGTGGTATCATATCTCCAAATAGTCCTCCAGGTTCACCAGCTATTCCTAGATTAAGAGCCATTGCACGTAAGTAGTCAACTGTATATTACTAAATACAAAATTCATTTTTGTGGGTATCGGAAACAATAGCAAAGTGTTTATTGATGGTTATGTTTTATGGTTATACCTTCAATACATTCATTTAACTGGTGGTATACCTTCAATTATAATATCTAGTCGATTCAGTGTTACCAATTCATAGAACTTCACTCTATTGTTACACTCAAGGCTTTTGTCAAAGTTATTTTCTTCATGGCAATACATACGTTCTCAATAATAAAATCTGTGATCTCAATCCATCTTAGTGAAAAATCTATCCTGAAGTACAGTCGTCGCACACTTTTTAAAAATTCAAATAATCTATACTTTTTTTTAATAAAAAATAAAATCCAAGTGAATGAAAAATATTATATTTCCAGACAATATGCATAACAATGAAAATTTCACAGTTAACTAATGATTCGTATTACCTCGTCCTGTAAAACATTTTCATTCAAATTTATTTTTCCTTTACCCACAAAAATAATATGAAAAGCATATTATCATTTATACTCACACATATTATTAGTGTGTTTAGCATGGTTTTATATTAGCATGTCAATTTCCTCAGTCGTGTGTGTTTTTTAGAATACCTTGCTTTTTTTTAGAATTTATGTAATGGTTTTGTCGATTTTTTCAATAGTTTTTAAACTAAAAGCTTTTACCAACACAATTTTCGTTATTTTTGTTTAATTTTATTTCGGATCTAATAACAACGCAGTGTCTTTTGCTAGAGGAAAATATTCTTTTTTTATCAAGTAGGTATAAAATAAAAATGTAAGTTGAGCTTCTATGTTCACGTCTATTCAGGACAAGGTTTATAAGAAAAAATTGAAAGACATGATAGAGAAATAGTATATTACCTACACAGAGGTGGGAAGAGTTTCATTACCGTCGAGAGATTAGTTAGTTAGCTATTATCTCGAGACAGGAATGAAACTTCTTGCCGAGGTTTGTATACAATTTTATTTACAACCATCATATCCCGATCAAAATTAATAAATCTTTGTTTCGTTCTGAACACACCTATAATATTACATTTTTTGACAACTGTCACCAATATAAATAAATGTCAGATAAAGTCTGATGGATATTAAGTTCGCGAATAATGAATTGGGAAAAATGTCATCCGATGAGGAATTGATGGATTGTACCCCTTCCGAAATGGATATTATAAAATTTATCAATATGTTATATTTTAAATATAAAAAAATATTCATCTAAAATAGATAATATTAGTTAACGATCACATTATTTTAGAAGGCGGGAAGTAAAGGTTTGTGATATGACACTTCCCAACCTTCAATGACGTTAGTAATGACAGCATTACATATATGGTTGTGAATAAAATTGATATTTACTTTCAAATAAATATATTTTATTGATAGTTATAATTGCTCTATTTGTTTATGATATTTAAAATTTTTAGATTTTTATTTTGCTGTCATTATACATTTTTCATTTATTGAATTTTAATAGTAAATTTACTTCAAAAAATTTCTTATCTTCAATGCCAAATTATTTTTAGATAGAATTATTCATTAAACAATCTCATTAAAAATTATTTTCACTTTAAAGAGTTGACATATGTTTGAAAGATTTAATTAAAATATCAAAATTTCTGTTTTATATTGATTTAAACTGTATTATTAATTTTTATTCGGTATTCAAATATTTTCTATCATTGCTATTTCCAAATGCCAATTCTATTATTTGTTTAAAAATTTTTATTATTGGATATTGTCAATTCTTCAATTTTGTAGCAATGCCAAATACGTCTTTTGTGGTATAATTTTTATCTCCAAATTTTTAAAGCTGTACATGACTTCTTTCTATTTTCCAGTTAACTATATACACCAAATTCAATGGATTGCTTTCATTTTTATTTCTTTAATTTCCTCTACTGTCAAAATATATCTCAAATCAATCCTAATAATATTACCATACCCACCTACATTTTTGCAAATTGTTTTCAAAATTATCCATTAACCTTTCAAATTGACATAAATTATCACAAGTGACGTATTTTTTACAATTCAAATTTCGCATATCATGTACCATCCCCTTTTACAATATGTATACCATATTACATCCAGAATGTTGCACAAATGGCAAATAAAAAACCCATTTGAATTATCCGAAAAAAGACAACACATCGCCCAAATTTGCTAAACTGTGGACAAATAGAACTTCGCCCCAATTCAAATATAAAGTTGATTCTTCTGACTACTACTGAATTTATTCGAAAGCCCTTGGAGTACACACACAGCAGCAGCAAAGCAGGTCAATCAGCGCCCATTCTTGAAATAGATCAGCGCTTACAAGTTATATTAGTATAACATTAACTGCATCAACTACATAGCTACAAAAGAGATTTCCGGTAGAAACATCGCGTAAAAAATGTAAAGTATCTATTCAGCTTGCAGACAAGTACTAATAGCCCTGAAGAGACCACATATTATATCAGGGTCAGTACTAGAATGTCACCATGTTTTGGTTGAAGCAACAAACAATGTAATCACCCTTTTGTGAACCAAAGGCAATGGTAAATCTAAACGCAGCTAATGCTCTTGCTAGGAAGACAGCAGCTCAAAAACTTTAAACCTGCCTGTTCCCCCAATGTAACAGTTTCTTTATCAGCAAGCCTGGTGTGCGAACATACTCACAATGAGTTGAAAAAAGATGAGATATATAAAATACTGCAAACTACTCCAAGGAATTACTACACTATCCTGAAAGTGCAGCTGCAAAAATAATATTGACAATAACCTGGCGGAACTTACGTTTTGCAACAGGGGTCAGACACATCTTTATGTAGAGGCTGTAAACAGGAAGATGAGTCGATAGAGCATATAATTTTTTCTTGCTCGGCTCTATCAGCCATGCGTTAATCCGTGTTATGGCTAACACCAGCCATGTTGAGAGTAGTTCCTCTTGGGAACCTTATAATCTATGTTAGGCTGGCTGACGTTCTGAGGGGGACTTCCAGGAGGATGCAGAAATCGCCTCGGTGCTGGGGGATTGCTCTACCTTCCCAACTTATTACATCAGATCCGAACTATTTATTACAATGGTTCAAACAACACTTTTTTCAGTATATGAAAAATAAATGTCAACTTGAAAACTCTACTCGACAAGACCATTCCCATTCAGATTTGTACAACACCATTCCATATTAACAAAAAATCATTCCTCTTAATTATTCATCAATCTTAACAATTCTGCTTACACCGAATCTTCAACGAAAAATTACTTTTTATCACATTATACTGGTTTCACAAAACTCCCATCTTGAATAATTGTAAACAATTTTCGCACTTTAAATTCAACTGAAACAAACTTCAATGCAACGCAACGCGAATGATTTGCAATTATCACTATTGTAAACATTTCTGGTCTCATTTATACGACAGAAAGTTTACGCTAGGGACCGATCTTAAATATTTGTGGATGTTTAATATAATTAAATCTACAGACACAGCTTGGCTAGTAGCAGTTCGAATAATTAGATCAAAATTTCGAATTAAAATATCACTGAAATCTCGTCACAGATCAATGACAAATTCTCGGATTCAAATAAATGTCCTCTCATGATCTTCTGTTATCGCCAACAAACTCCAAAAACTTTAACACATCCGATTTTTTCCAATAGATTCAACGAACCACGAAATAAAGATTCATTCGTCATTAGAAAACCCTATCAGCGAAACCACAAAATTTATCTACCAACCAATAATAATTATTCCAATCCCTGATAAATACATTATACTATTTGCATTTGCAACCATTAATTAAAAAAATACACACAAAAATCTTCCATCCTCAAACACTAAAAGGACATCTATCACAGAATCCACTAAAATTGTAGGTCACTTTCGCAGATGCTGTTCTGGAATATTATCAATCATATATAGCCCGACAGAATATTCATCATTTTCTATCCTTTTCCATATCTAAACAAAATTAATTTTGACTTGAATCTACTTAGTTACTACAGCATAAACATGAACATGAATTATATATTTTTTGCGCGAACCATTCAAAATTATGGTTAAGGTAGGATTTTTCAACTATTGGTTGTGTATCACATTAAATAATGGAGCTGTTTTTGTAACAAAGCTGTAACGTATGTCCTTAAAGTTCTGGCACAAAATATGTATTGGATTTTTTTTAATTACTTATGTTTGTATTCAACATTGCCTCTACGTTGTCCGCATGAAACCCATCGTTTCCCTTCATTTTAGAATTACTCAAAGTGAAGCACATTATTCCCTAAATAATGATTTTTTCATTGGTAAAATGTACCCGTCTCAGTTGACGACAGCATCTTATTATAAGGAGTTGCGCTTGAGAGTATTTGGGACAATTACGTATCTTTCGATATCTTAGACCATTCCTCCTCAATTCCAATGGTATCGTACTCTTGATCTGTATTGCGGAGACAGTCTCCTCGTTGACATTACAACCTGGCGTTTTGCCCTTGTTTTCTTTCTGGAATATTCGACAGATTTCAGGTTTGGGTACCTGCCCAACCAACCAACTTCTAGATACTTGTTTTTATTTTCAGTTTATACATTGGAAAGCGAAAACTTCAAAATTAATAAATCTCAACTGACAGGTAACAAATTAAAAAAACTTATGTTTCCAAATGCAACTTGATATTATTTTGTTCGTGTTGAAATTAAAGCCAACGTATTTTGTGCCAAAACTCTTACGACGTACGTTATACCAAAAATCCCTGATGGATTGTGTTCTTACTTTTACTGTTCCTTAGGAAATAAGAAAAACATGTCAAAAAGATACGATTGGCAAGCCAATGCTTGGAGAACACACTAGACAACAGCTAGATGTTGTCCTTCAAGCCACAGAACCACAGCAGTAGTGCGATAAGTAGCTGTTCTAACTTTGAACGGGAATGTAGGAATCCTTGTCTGATAGTAGAAAGCATGCATGCGGTGGGAGATATTTACCACACTACAGTGCTGTACAATGCTGTCGAACACCGCAATTTCAGATAGTTGAAAAAAACCCTGCTTTTACCAATTAAAGTCAATAATATATTTGAAAATACTAATACATATCCCAAACACAAATTGAAAATAGATTTGGCGAAAGTAGAACCAACTGCCCAACAGTATCAAAAAATTTAATCACCTATTGAACAATTTTATTTTTTCACAAAACCTTGTGTAAACATAAAAATAAGTTTATTCTTTCAACAGAAATGAAAAGATAGTAATTCGCAATATGCGAAGAATTTCCAAATCCCATCTAAAATCTGGAAATTATGTAATAATTATATTGATGAATATTTTTATTAAAACGCGTTACAAATTATACGCACAGTATGGTTTAAATAATATATATTTTTCGCTTTATATAAACGATTTTTGATGGATATCAAAGTTAACAGTATAATACTATTATAACGCCTTACAGAGTCTTTGAAAATCAAAGAACATAGAGAAGAAGCAACAACTACTTCCCTAGCTGTATACCACTTCAAAGTTATAATAGTATTAAACTATTACCTTTGACATTTATTAATAACACGCTCACTAAAATGACAACTTATTTGCAGGAAACTAAGAATAAAGTAGATAACTCTATAAATTCGTCAGGTTTTTGATGGTTCTGAGATATAAAAAATATATTTTTTGACATTTGAAATAAATCCTCTTGCAAAAGACAATATTCGAAAATATTCTTAAAGACACACCAACGGCTTTTGAATAATAAATATTCCAAAGGGGTATTTAGCGAACGTGAATCCGATTTCAGTGCCGGCCGACGGAGTAAAAGGTAAAACCTGGGGACCCAGCACATGCCACCAGCGCGAGAGAGGTCAGATAATGCTGCCAAGCCCGAACAGAACTGCCTTATGGTCTAAAAGCGCACCGAATTTGGACAAAACTAGGACCGGTTTGGCGCCCATCAGCCACAGCTCATCAAGACCTCAACACGACATAGGTAATTCATCCCCCACAGATAGTAATAAAACAATATCTGGTGGCATTCAATCAATAATTAATAAGGTGTCGGCGTTACCATCGCTATCCGATTGGAGACGATTAGGTACGACTCGTAACAATAGTTTTCCTATTAATAACGCTTCTCTAATGCCTAAAACTGGGTTGGGTACCAACAATAGATTGAGCAAATCGATTGGAAATATTTCTGAAACTCATTACGATACCGTATTTAGTTCTGATAATTTTGTGATTGCGCGCGGTATTAGTAGTGCAAACGTCAATTTCAATGACGATTATATTAAAGTAGGGGAAAGGGGCAAGACCGTGCATTTGCTTGACAATGGAGGTACAACCATTGCTTAACATATTTATATAGAAGTTGATAGGGACACTTTATTTATTATTGTTTCTTGGTAAAGTTGTTTTTTCTAATGGTTTAAACCTGATATAGGTTATTTATTTTGTCAAAACTTCATCTCGATAAGTAAGTCGTTAAATTTTATTCAATTTATATTAGGATATATTTTGGTTAGTAACAGATTACTCTTACTTTTGTATTAGTTTCATATTTTTACCCGACTGACGAAAGGAGGTGATGTCTTTCAAGTGTATGTACTATGTATGTCCATTTCTTAGGTGTTCTATGTAGCTAAATTGGCATGACCGATTTATAAGGTGACATTACATTCTTCTTAATCGTGGGAGTGAAATTGGCTATGAACTTTCAATGTTGAAAAAAAATAAAGTAAATGGGAAAGGTGGAAACATAATAATAGAAGAATTTATTTAAAAAAAAACATTTGCAATAACATTTTTTATTGAAAAGTGAAAAACAAGGTATTAAGAGAGACGACTTCTTTATGCGTGTAGAGGGCTTTAAAGCATTTCCCTTGTTTTTTTACTTTTCATTAAAAAGGCTCGATTCAGTCGGGCTTTTTATTTTTATTATTAACTGTTTCATTTTTTATTGTGAGGGAGATCCTTTAACTGGAATTTGGTAGTTTAGATAATCAGTTGTGTGAAATTAATATATAAAATGTTGATTATTTTCTTCTCTCCATGACGGACCGTGTGTTGAAAACATGATTGGTTAGCGATAAGAACTATTTATTCGCATTTTTTTGTACTAGCTAATCAAACATTCCAAATCGTCTACGTGACTTCTGCATAGCGTAAAAATAGCATTCGTTATTCAAATATTCAAAAAGTGAGTATTGGTTACTGACTGCTTGAAAAAAAATTTATAAAAATTCTGACAATGAGCAATTTCAACTATTGCGAATAACATAGGTACAGCTAGAAGAATTGAAAGCTTGCCAAACATTTTCTTTTTGAATTTAATTTCTTGTTATAGTGTACTTTTGTCATATTGATAGCTGAAGAGCTCATTATAAATTTAAAAACGTGTCTGAAACACTTCTGGGTGATTCAAAGAATTAAACAGAATTGTAAATATGTGTTCAGTTAGCCACTTTCGCTAGATTCCTCCTGTATAGTGACCCGCAGGTAGCGAGGACAATAGAACCCTACATTACCATTCAAATTCAAAGTGATAAATTTGCCGTGACAGTGCAGTGTAGGATAAGAAGAAGATCCTAGATTATTCAATTTAATTAATTAATTAGTAAGTTCTACATATAAGAATGATTTGTAGCCCTAAAAATGGCTGATTTGTTGAAAACTTGGAGGTGATGTACCTAATCAAAATTCCATTTCATCAGAATCTGACGAATCTTCAACACCAACATTAATTATTACAGATTCAACGGTTTCATCCATGATATTGTCCAGTTGCCACATCTTCTGTTCTTCTATATGCGTATCACTCGCAGCTTTTTTCCAGTTCTTTGCAGACACTTTTGACAAAAAGTTTTGCAGTAAGAATTTCGATTTGTGCAGTCTTACAATTCGTAATAATTCTTGTTTTGCGCAATGCTCCTCGTTTATGATTTTGGTGTTATATCCAACCAAACGATTATCTCGGCTTTCTTCCAAGCAGTTGTTGGCAATTTTTCTACCAGTCTTGAATGATTATCTGGAACAATTACAGAATGTTCTGGAATTAAATCCAACATCTTCATAAAATACTCTCCAAAAACGTCGGCGGTCATTTCTTGGTGGTAATTTTTAGTTGAGTTGGACTCAAAACTTAATATTCCATCATGGATAAAATCGTTTTCGTTTCCGATATGGGTTATAATCATTTTCCGATGGGAATATTATTTAACCCAGTTGATACCTACTCCTTCGATGAACGCTGGGCGAGAGCTCTTCACACTCGTATCTATCTATACTTTTGATACGGTATGTCCTTCATTTAGCCAAGTCTCGTCCAAATAATAAATATTCTTCCCGGTAACTTTTAATGGCTCTAAGATAATCTCTTGTCCAACAATAAACAATTGATTTATTTTATCCTGTCCAAATCCAATGTCCGCCTATGGATTATTGCAGTTGTATGGCCTCTTACCCGAAACCGTGCTATCAATATGAGAAAAGTATATTATAGTGACATTTAAACAATTTATCCTATTTTTCCAGAGCAACTATTTGGAGATGACATGACTCACTATTACTAAATTTCAGTTAACTGTAATCTGTATTATTAACATATAAAAATACCAAGTTATCTACTTGATGTCCGCAACCTTCCAGTGCTATTTGTATGTACGACCAAATCCAAGTTCACCATATGAATATGCAGTAATGTAGTTGACCTTACGTTTTCCTGACCATTGTTTTTCTATCTACATACACATACACGTACTATACAAAGTGATTTTGATATACCTACAGAATTTGTATAGAATAATCAATGAATGGTAGCCACAAAAACCAAAAATGCTTTTAATATTCAGGTATAATTTTTTTAATCAAATTTATCAACAAAAGTATTGAGATGTTTTACGCTGTGATAAGACAAAATTAAATTTTGTCAACAAATTGAATTGAGTTAAACACATTTACCAAGAATGCAATTAGTATATAAACTGGGAGCTTACACTTTAAGAAGAAAATTTTTATCTTATCTAAGTCATACTTTAATAAATATTTTTGGAAATTTTCGCAAAGGCACATCTCAGGAGCGCCTACCCAAAATAATATGTAAGTTTTCACGGACATCCCCCAGATAGTTAAGTTTGTTTGTTTTTCTTTTTTTAGTGTTAAGCACTGTAGCATGTTCTAGAAAAACATAAATATTGTTTTTAGATAGCATTCGATTTTATGTAATTTTAATTTGTAGCTAAGTACCTATATATTTTTAGATTATTTATGCCATTTTATTTATATAGTGTTTTTATTTGAATACATTCCTTAGTACTGCCTAAATCTTGAATGCTTGATTTCGAATATAGGATAGCTGAAATAATTACCAATTATATGCTTCTTTTTATTTTGAAAACTACCACAGTAATATCCGTTTTAATCACAAAATATTCGTCTATTCTTCTAGAGTAAATACTTGGCTTACTATTTATCACAGTTCAGATATTTATGAGTGTTTCATTAACATTTATTATTTCAGTTAACCTATAATTTGCTGTTTTGTGTAATATTTCGGGATGTATTCGAAAGTGTTCTTTATTGGTGATGGTCTATTGTAATTTTATTTTGAATAAACATTGCTATAATGTTTTGTAATTGCTGTTATTTTATTTTTCACACGCATGTCCTTTCTGGGTTTCCGCACAAGTTGTTTCTAATCAAAATTAATACTTTTTTTTTAATTGCATCGCTTTTGTTATACCTATCTAAATAATAATAATTAATACTATTATACATATTAACTAAAACTTTGCATTTGGAATTATTAAACTAGCAACAAAAACATTTCCATATTTACTTCTCTAGAGAGTATTATTATCTTATATTACTTACATTTATTAATATATGCTTTAAGATAACTGAGCACAAATCCACGAATAATAATTGTTGAATATACAGATCGACACATCTACAGAATTGTGATCATCGGAATCATTCTTAAACATCATACATTATCACAATTTCGAGATCAAATATTTGATCTGAAGGAATGTTTCTAAAAATTGAATAAATGAGGCTTTTACTTGATGAAGATCCATACTAAACGATGAAATAAAACAAATTAGAATGTTTTTAACCTGATTAGCGATCTAAGTTTCCGAATCCATTTAGTTAAGAAAGTTCGTCTGTGTGTGGATGGACTGAAGATTTTATTCGTAGCTTCAGTAATTCAAATTTCACGGGTGTTTCTTGCGCTCCAAAATAGATGAAATTAATTTTTTTATTGACATATTATGATGATGAGAGGTTAATAATAGTTTTGAATATGTTTGAAAATATGAACAATGAAGATAATTCTGAATTGTTAGTGATGTAATAAAGGCATCTTTTGGATAACGATAAAGTTCCACATCATACAAAACTATATAAAGGATGAGATCAGCTCGCTACTTACAAATAAAGCTAGGTAAATATAAAAGCGCAAAATGTAGGAATTCAACAACTTTACTGGCGAGCTGTGCTGTTTATTGGACTCAAATCAAAAGTAGTTTGATTCAGTCCGTACACTTCATATTAAAGAATATACACTTCTCCAAAAAATTCACGCATCACTTTAAAATTAAAAAATATTTTGTTCTCCTTTTTAAGAATCTTCATTATAAATTATAGTCTGTTTCTTATTGTCTGACAGCACGCGAAAAGGTCACAGATGCTAGTCAGGTAGTAAACCATAAGCGTCACCGTTAATCTAAGGAATTTATTTACTATTTAATTGTATACCCGATCTGATATATAAAGGTAATACGAATGTAAATTCGGTTAGTTAAAACAACTAACTGACCTTCATACATTTGTAGAGTACATACAGTTAAAACAATACATTATTTTTGAAATAATCTTGTAACGCAACTATTCTGACTGAATATTTCATTAATTATCTTAAGAATTTGGCGCAGGTCAATTCTTGGGAGACATATTAACAAACAATTTATCAATTCATATTCCAGATAATTACTTTCTGATTTTCGAAATGTTGATAATAACATTTCCAAGAAACATTACAATAGGGTCCTTCTAGGGATTGTCCTAATGACTACTCAGAAATTTTGCAGTTGTATACAATGAAACTTGGTCTCGCCCAAATTTGTATAATTTGTTTTGCTCATAGTCGCTACCGATAAGTGTTAACTGTGTTGTGAAAAATGTCTTCAATTGTCAATAAATTTGAATTAGGAAAATTAAACTATATTTTCTTTAATTAGTTTAATTAAAAAAATGAAAATATAACTTGTTAATAGGCCTGAACGAATGAATTCTATTTCAACTGTAATGTTGACCGAATCTAATTAAATAAGCAAAATGAACTAATATCGTAATCTCCGCCACTGCCGCAATGTTTATCGTTTATCTGGCATTGTTCAGTTTTATTGCCATATTGTATTTTGAGCTGAAACAGGGATGTATAGATAACCAATACAGACACCTACTTGTTTTGCATTAGAATTTTAGTATTTACTTGTAAAATTCCTAGGATCACTCTGTAAGAGATAAATTTCTATTTGAATATTTAATGAGGCTACTGTGCTATCAGACATTAAGAAATAAACTTGTAAGCCACTGGTATAAAATGTATCTGTATTTTATTATGTATCTTATTTTTATAATTACAAAAATTATTTGAAAAATAAGAAATAAACCAATGTAGTTCTCAATTTGTTTATTATGGAACGGCAAAATCGAAATTTGACTCGCATAAATGTACCCAAGGCGTACTACTACAGGAGATGGCTGGGAACTACCGTGAATCATACAACCATCTCACAGGTACTACAAAGATTCCTAGAGACAGGAGATCATGCCGACAGCGATTTGTGACGTCCCATAGCCTACAA
The DNA here is from genome assembly GCA_910591675.1 of Galerucella calmariensis. Taxonomy (NCBI): domain Eukaryota; kingdom Metazoa; phylum Arthropoda; class Insecta; order Coleoptera; family Chrysomelidae; genus Galerucella; species Galerucella calmariensis. The sequence goes on along the minus strand of CAJUYG010000102.1, from coordinate 326,387 downwards.
ATTCAACTGCGCGAGGTACATGGTCTACAAATTAGGGCTGAAACTATTCGGTTACGCTTAAGAGAATCCCATTTAAGACCTAGGAATGTTGAGGCTCACTGGGAATGCGTGTACAGATTTGTCTGTACAATAATGATAGACGTATTCGTGTATTTCGACGACCCAACGAACGTTATGCCCAATGCAACTTCTCAAACACCACGTTATTTGGAGAGAATCCATTATGGTTTGGGAAGGTATTTCTTTGACAGCAAGCACGGACCTAGTGGTCATAAATAATGGAAGTATGACAGCTGACAGGTACATACAAGATATGTTATAACAGCATGTAGAACCTTTTGCTGCATATATTGGCGAACATTTTTTGTTAATGCAAGATAAATCCAGGCCTCATGCTGCACACCCCACGTTGTCAGAAATTATCTGGAAGAGATTGCAATTAATACTGTGGAATGGCCATCCCATAGTCCAGATCTAAATCCGATAGAAAACTTATGGGATATTCTAAATAGGCGATTAAGAGCGGAGAAAATCCAACTCAATAACCTATGGGTCGACGATGTCATGCCGTTATTCGTGCTCGTTATTGAGAACTTTTTTTTATTTTTCAGTTTGTTTCGTTCGACTTTTCTTTTCATTTCTTGTAGTATTTTTATCGGAGCGTGAATGACGTTTTACCATGTATAATAAATTATAGTAAAAAAATGTAGAATAACTCTCAAAAAGCTTAGTTTTTTATTTTTGTTTTTTTTTAATATAAACAAAATTGATTTAATAAATGGTGCGTAAATTTTTTGGAGGAGTGTATGTTACACTAACCTAACCTATCCTAACCTAACCTGATACACAGAAAACTTTTTAATGGAGATAATAAAGTTAGGGGGAGGAACATTTTTTCCTATTTGGTTCCACTTGAAATAAGTATTTATAAAAATGATCTTGCAAAGAATATGCTAGTGGGAATAAATAATATCACAAAGCCACTTTTAAAAATATCACAACTATTTAATGCTATGGATCCGACCAAATTTATTCAACAAGCATTATAATATGTTTTGTAAGAACCTTACATTACCAAATTACGTATATAAGTTGGCTAAAAAAATTAAGTAATTAGTAATCGCCACAAATAACGGAATATTAGAATCTATGAAATGCGTAAGAAGCATCCATAATACCACACTCCAACCATTACATATACATGTATCCTTTTCATTTAATCTATCAAGGCTAAATAACATTTTTATACTCATTACCTAAGTTTTTTGGAAAATTGTACTTAATAGTTATTTATTTTTTCTAAAATAAGGATTAATGTACATTTTTAAATTCTAAAATATACATAAAATGCTCCTGGAGCCAAACCTTTCGAATTGTAAGGATAAAGCACAGCCTAAGCATACAAAATTAATGAGCCTACATAAAAATAGTCGAGAAATCTTACATTGTCTATTGAGTATCCATTAGTTTATACAAACTTTATTTATAAGAACTAGAAAACAGTGTGGGAAGAGCTTTCGCCAGAAATACTGATGATATGAATTAAACTTTTATTGGGAGGATTGAATCATAACAGAAATCATTAATTGATGATGATCCCTACGGACACAATGAAATTCTTGAAACAATTTAATTATACCGTCACCCGTTTGATAACGATACTATGCGAAACGCGTCACAAGTTAATAGGTTCAAATATAATTTATTTATTCACTCATTTAACGGTCATACCATTTTCATACAAAATTAGATTGAATGATTAAAAGTGGGTGGATATAAAATACATTAATTAAAAATGGATCAAATTTCACATTATATAACAGGAAATGAATGAAACATTGAACAAAATATTACAATTTAAATTACCTATTTTGAAAATTGAAATTGAGAGTTGAAAATTTGAGGTTTTTGTTTGTTTCTTGAAAGTAGAAACTGAGGAATTAAAAAGTTCCATACTAAAACTGCTGAGAACTCTCGTGATGGTTTCATTTTGTACATAATCTGTTGGATAGAATGGGATATTAAATATTTCACTATTTGTAGTTCTCCAAACATTAACATTAATAATGAATATTTCAACAAATTAAATTGTTCATTTCATCGTGTTAATTATTTGTATTAATAAGATACTATTATCCATAAATACTACAAGAAAAAAGTATTGAACAGCTATGAACAAAAATTAAAATTTGATCAAAACTGGGCTAAGAATATGTAATTGGAACTGCAGAAGATCAATGTGAAATTACGCCAAATGTTTTACCTGGCGAAACTATATGCTGGTCATATTTAAGATTTAGACTAAAATGATCCGAATGAATCTCTGAGCTTTGTGTTCTCTGGTAAGCAAACGACTTTTGGCCGGTCTTCTGTTGCTCAATCCTGCTTTATGTAAACTTCATTAAATCGTTCGAGTCGATATAGCGATAAATCGAACATCTGCTAATTAAATTTTTTGGCAGACTCTCCCGTCTCTGAGACCACTTTACTGAAACGAATATAAACTCTTACCCTAGCATTCGATGGTACAAGTCCGTCCCACTATGCCACTGATTCTGGAATTCCTGCTAAACACCAGCAGGATATTACATTAAATATCCTTCATTGATATTCGCACTGCATCATCAATTGACAAATATCTTTGGTGGTTCATTTTCCTTGTCTGATTTGCTCCTAATGCACTTCCAATCATGCATGTGATAAAAACAATCACAACCAAAAGCGTGATTCCCACAGACACTTTTTCAAAAACAAGATTATGCGATACGAATAAGTAACAACTGTCACTTTCAAACATGGACAACTTGTATAGTAAGTTGAAAAATATGAGTGGTGCGTTAATTTTGTTCAGGAGTTTACTATATTTAAAATAATTTCGAGAATTTTGAACCTATAAAACTACATTTTCATCAAAACAGTATTTCATTCACTGGACCGTTTGAAACAATATGTTGCCCAATATCGTGTCGGCATCATGAGTTAATTGTTTTAAAAATAAAATAATGCAATTTATATTTGTTATTGCCATTGTATTTTTAGTTTGTTATAGTAGAGTTTAGACTAGCATCACTTGCCAATTAAATAATAATGAAAAAAATTGATAATGGTAAGCAAGATATTATTTAGCCACCAATCCAAATCTTCCAATCATGATACCTTTGAACATATGTCTCACTATATAGTACCGCATAAAGTATCAGGTTACACCCCAGTTGCTGCTTCTTAGGGCACTGGACAGAAGTGAAATGGTACTTGCTAGGTATGCACATATGAAATAAAAATAAAGTACTAGAAACTAATGATCCTACGGAATATTACCTATAATACGATCCATGGTGAGAGCACAGAAGCTTGTAGGTGTAAGTCATTTAAGGAGTCTCTTGAATAAAATGAAGATTAGGAAAACTGCAATTTTAATATGAGTACTGGACAAATACCGACCAAGCTCACTCTGACGTGACCAATGCTGTGATATAGGCCCTCCAACAACTTGCAAACCATGGTTAAAAATATTTTTTAAACAAATAATAATAATGCTGTTAAAATCTGACCACAAAATATATTACTCTTATATGGGATTATAGTAACTAGAATATGAATACAAACACTGTATTTGAAACTTCTCTACAATCCGATACTATATAGAATTTTATTTTGTCAGTGTAATTTACACTAGTTCACTGAAATACATGTGAGATGTAATCTTCCAACACTATCGCTATTGCTGGTGATCAAATAAAAAAAAAATTTAAACGACTAACTTCTGTAGAAATCCAGTAGCTTAGTTACTAGTACTAATAGTTTTGATAGATCTTACTTTTGCTTTTTCAACTATGATTTGCTTAATAATTAAATACAGTGTGTGCTTAGAATATTTACTAAAAGATAAACAGCTGTTCGAGACAAGCACAAGATAGATGTTCTCTTTCCGTTAACAGATTACGCTCCTGTTGAGGATTGGGGCCCAGAGTATCCCATCCCTGGAACCATTCGACCGACAGTGCCTATTCCGACGTTGTACAGTGCTGATGGTAAGTTCAATCCCCACTATACATAGTGGTTCCTAATTGAAATGTATACCTACATTTGAAAGTTGAGTTATAAAATTATTTAAAATTTGTTTATTTACTGTTAAACCATCGGGATTTACGTTCTTGCAATATAAAATTATATTAATTTAATTAATATGTGAAATATACCCTATACCCTCTTAGATCAATAATAATGCAATTAATAAACTAACAATGAATGTAATGAATATAAGATTCTATTATACCAAAAACATTAATTTTTAGGACAACGCATGAAACCAAAGTTCAGTATAGTGGAATTAGTTCTATATAATATAGCAGCAATGTTAGCAGGGGTAGCTTCTGGATATGATGTTAGATTATCTAACGTTTCACCTTTACACCCAAGACTGCAACCCTCTAGGTAAGTGCTTCGGTAACAGTAATGCAAGTGTATTTGTAAAATAACATTATAAATGGATATATTTACCATTTCACTACGAGTATCCGTTTTGAATTGAATCAAACGTGAATGTATGTTTATCTTTAGTTTATAAAATGTGTTATTGGTTAACTACCTACTGAGGTGTTCCCCTCAACATTCCAGTCTTCACATTATAGAGCTGAATTCAGGTTATATGGTATATATTTTGTCAGTTGAAGATAAGCCAAATATTTTTCTTATTTTTCTCTTGTATACAGGGTAGTCCGTAAGTAATGGTCCAAAGTGGAATGGAAGATTCTTTGCATAAAAATATAACAATCTGACGCAAATTCCTTTAATAAAATATTGATGATAAGAAAGATACAGGGTGGCAAAGTTGATTTGTCAAAAATGTTTTTTCTCAGTAAATTGGAAGATTTTGGATATACAAACTCAAAAATCTGAAGATAGGGATTTTTGGGCCTGGGCCTGAGGGTATAAAAATGCGAATATATCGAATACCAGTAACTTTTGAGACTAATGATAGGTATACCTTTTTGTCGCAAAATGATAAAGTTTTAATATGTTTCAAAAAATAGAGGGATAACGTTAACAATATGTAAGTTAATCGCACAATTACACCAACAACATACTTATTGTGGCGCCCTCTAGAAAATACATCGAAACGGATAACATATTATGATTTCCCAGGCCCTAAAGCCCCTATCTTGAAATTTTTACGTTTGTATATCAAAAACCTTCCAATTTACTGAGAAAAAACATTTTTGACATTTCAACTTTGCCACCCTCTATCTTTTTTATCATCAATATTTTATTGAAGGAAGTTGCGTCAGATTGTAATATTTTTAAGCAAAGAATCTTCCATTTCACTTTGGTCCATTACTTACGCACCATCCTGTATATATGTAGAATATCATAGATTATCACTCTCATCATGACACTTATTTTGTGCCAGTATCTACGTTCTATACTAAATTGTATATTTTGTTTCAAAAAGTACATAGAATGCAATAATTCGTTAACAACCAGATGTTTATCGGATATTTCAGAGTTGTACCACAGATTATAAAGAGAACAGATACGAATTCCGGTAGAACATCAAAATATTTTCAGCTCCGTCTTCAATGACCTTGGACCTTTAAATTGCAGCGGATTTAGTTTTTTTGGAAGTTTCCACTACATCTTATCAAAACTGCGCCATGAATTAAAACAATAATAATCGAATATATATGTATGTATTTATTTAATACATATATGTACATTCTTATGATTTGTTATAAATAGTCATTACTCTATTATTAATTTATTAATTAATAAATACATTTTTAGATAACACAAATAATTACAAAAATCAACCAAATTTTAAAGTACAAATAATTCTTAATTTATTCATTATCAAAGGGAATACAATATTCACTCATACAAGAAAGAATTTTGATAATAATTTGTAGCACCAAAGTTTATATCAAAAACTTTAAAATTTCTTATATCATAGGCCGGGATATTAAATTACATACTCTCATCCTTTGGAAATCGAAAGAACTTTATTTTTCTTTCCGAATCAAATTTATTTGGACAGTCTTTGTATGAACAATACACACCGCTGTGATGTTTATTCATTTTATAAGAACAATAGTCTATACCACTATATTTTTATAGTTAATATTATCACAACGCACAATCGATTAGTCAACACAATTAATATCGCCGATTGAACACCTTCAAACAATGAAGCAAACAAAAGTGGTGTTATGAAGTTTGAGCACAGATTACAAGTGATTTTGAGCATATTTTGACGTTTTGAGCCAAGCCGTCACCGTTATTGTGCATGGTTGCCAAGGATATGGTTTGTGAAAAAAAAGTATATATTTATGGTATGATTTTCATACATTATAATCTTTTTAATTGTATAATTCTTTCAATATTAATAAAATTGATTTAAAACAAGTAATTATCGAATATTTGTATCTGTATAACTATCACACTTAAAAATAATGCTTATAAAATATTTGACCTATGATCGTGAATTGAAGGAAATATTATGCAAATTGACAACCCTGTTGGGAAATTTAGCGAAGCAGCCCGAACGGAGTCGACATACGCCGATGGACATTTAAATGGGTATGTCCACCCATCTCTCTCTCTTTTTACTGTTCTCTGTCAAGCTTTCGTATCTGTTCTCTTTATACAGGGTGTTTCATTGGGAAAGGGCCTAACTTTAACTGTAGATGGGGATCACTTTGGTGCTTCCAAAAACCTATATTTAAGGTGTCTTCTGCACTTTACAACCGAGATACAGGGTGTTTTATAAATTTATCCTATTTCTTTCGAGCCTCATAACTTCCGAGTTACCCTGTATATTATTTTGAAATTTAGTACACGTAATAACCATTACCTAGAAAGTCCATCAAAAGCATCTCCATAAAGATAATGCAGGTCCGGCTTAACAAAAAATTTCAAAACTCGTTTTTTCTAAAAACAACACCCTGTATATAGATTTTTTTGAAATTGCTCTTTATAATTGGAAAGAGTATGAAAAATAGAATCTACTTATTTCCTTTTTATTTTTCCGCAAACAATTTTACTACCAAAAATTTACCGTCAAAGTAATAATTTATGCACGTTTTTGGGGGTTAACAATAGTATCGGAGAGGTTTTTTTTTATTTTTCAGCTTGAAATTAAATCTATTCAATGCATCCAGAGAAGCATCCTAAAAATTCAATTGAGTGTGTATAGTTACGAGTACAAACCACTAAAAAATGTGATTACAGGGCCGTACTTGGGATATACTCATTCAATAAGTTTCGAATATTTCGAACACCCTGTAAAAGGATATGTATTTGGAAACTATGCACTTCTACATTTAGAAGAACAAGAGTAAAATAGGTGATATAAATTTATACTTCAAAAAACGAGGAGAATCTTATTAATTGTCCTGAAAAAAAACAAGAAATTCTAACAGCATTGTCCGAACGAAGCTCCATTCTGCTCTATGCACTTTCTAAAATATCTAATATCAAAAGTATATGCTACCTAGATCAATAGCAGAGAAGAACACTTTCGAAGAATAGAGAATGCCTGCGGAGAAATCAGAAATAATCCAGATGTGGTTAGACTTGCTTCGTTTGGACAATGTTGTTGGAATTTCTTGTTTTCTTTTCATGTCAATTAGTAAAGTTAATAAAAGTCTCTAAATTTTTTTAAGTATAAATTTATTTCTCGTAATTTACTCTTGTTATTCTAAATGGAGAAGTGCATAGTTTCCAGATACATATCCTTATACAGGGTGTTCGAAATATTCGAAACATATTGAATGAGTGTATGTCCTAAGTACGGCCCTGTAATCACATTTTTTAGTGGTCTGTACTCGTAAACATACACACTCAATTGAATTTCTAGGATGCTTCTCCAGATGCATTAAAAATATTGAATTTCAAGCTAAAAAATAAAAACAGCCTTTCCGATACTATTGTTAACCACCAAAAACGTGCATAAATTATTACTTTGACGGTAAATTTTTGGTAGAAAAATTGTCTGCGGAAAAATAAAAAGGAAATAAGTAGATTCTATTTTTCATACTCTTTCCAATTATAAAGAGCAATTTCAAAATTCTATATACAGGGTGTTGTTTTTAGGAAAAACGAGTTTTGAAATTTTTTGTTAAGCCGGATCTGCATTATCTTTATGGAGATGCTTTTGATGGACTTTCTAGGTAATGGTTATCACGTGTACCAAATTTCAAAATAATATACAGGGTAACTCGGAAGTTCTGAGGTTCGAAAGAAATAGGATAATTTTATAAAACACCCTGTATCTCGGTTATAAAGTGCAGAAGACACATTAAATATAGGTTTTTGGAAGCACCAAAGTGATCCCTATCCACAGTTAAAGTTAGGCCCTTTCCCAATGAAACACCCTGTATAATCTGTGGTTGTACCCAAAATTGACGAAATATTTTACAATAATTTAATAGTAACTTTAGGTAGATACTATTGAAAAATGCCACAATTTTTAAGTTTATAAAAGAAAATTTGTGATGGATCACTTCGAATATAAAATTATATATGCCATAAAATATTGTACTATAAAATAAAATAGTTCCCTCACTCACTAAACTATACCAACTATTAAATTGTAAAATATTTTGTCATTTTTGAGTATAACTCTGTAAAATCCGATAAACATATGGTTGTTAAAGGATTATTGTATTTCAATAATCTATCAAATTTGTTAGCTGCGTATATATGGGAAATAACTATTGCTGGGAACTTGTATAGCTGAAAATTCCTAATTGCATATTCAATTCTACTTGGTCTTGTGGCTTCGGATGCTATTTCCTAACCAAAAGAACTTGGCCTACTTAGCTCTGGTTGCCCTGCTTGGTTTACCAACCCTGATTATCCAGAATTGCCGGAAACCGGAAAGTAGATATTTACTAGTTTCTTAAGACTTTCCTCTTTGGTTTTATTATACGTGCCATTTACTTTCTTAATGAAAGCCACTTCCTTTTATGGTTATCACATCCTATTTTTTTATTGCTTTAGTGGTAAGCCGCCTATCTTCTCTTGTTATTAGATTATTACATAATTATTGCTTTTGTTGAAAATAATTAATTTTTCAGGTTAGAAGTAGCTGAGTTACCTGCTTGGCGACCAGTGGAATCTCAAGATTACGAATATTCTACTACATCTGGTTACAACCACAACACTTATCACGGACCAACAAAACATTATCGTCCGATGTTAACTGGTTCTCAACTAATCAATTCACAACATGATGAAATGAAGCCACTTAGATTCACAGATTCACCCCAACATCATCCTGTACCTAATCCTTCACCGAGAAGAAAATCTAGTTCAACAAGTAACGATGGCTCTGAATTGTTTGTTCCTTTTGAAAGAAACGCAACAATATATATTCCAGGAGACTATCATCGCTGTCAGGCTGATACCGGACATTGTGCTGGATGTAATCGTCCAGAAAATAATTATATTTATAATCAATATCAAGACGGTAGCTGTCCAGGGTATAGTTCAGAATATAGTGGATCAACTACTCTTTATGGTTATGGAACTGACTATGCTTATGATAATCCCAGTAGTATAAGTAGTCATAGCGGGCCCAGAACACCACAAAGACTGTCCATACATACTCATAAACGTACACCATCTAACGTATCTAATGCAAGTTCAACTACTACCAGTGGATCTAATATAAATCCTAGTTTCAAGTTGGAGGAAGAATACATACCTACACATTATTTGCCTAAAAGGCAGTACGATTACGATTATAATACTTATTCTAGACAAAATTCCCAAGACTCAAACTTCGAAAGGCCAACTACTCTAGATACATCTGGTTTCACAAAACTACGCTCTAGTTTGAAACGGAGCAATTATCAGAGTACGCAAGGTCATTCTGGGGGCAATACTCCAACAAATCCAACACCTCCTGACAGTTTAACTAGTGATGACAGCTCGTATGTGTCGGCGAAAGAAAGTAACAGTAGTGTAAGTAGAGTTCGGTTCTCTCCTACAACCTTAATAGACTTACCAGTGCCTGGACAACACCAGGATCCTACAGTACCTTTACAAGCGAGAAGAACAAGACAAAGGCCTTCTTTAGTTGAAATTGATAAAGAATATATATCATAACCTTTCGCTTAGGCTGTCTTTATAATACCTGCCTTTTTTTGTAAAGTTGGGATATTTTATAGTATCCTGTGTTGAAGCATGAAAGCAATATTTACCGTTTGTAATAGGGGATAATGTGATGAATTATACAGTATGTTTAAAACATTTGAGGATGTCTCAATTGGTTTAATGTAAAAACATTTAACTTACCTGAGTTGAAGCGTTCAACATATACTTTAATATTCTTGAACTAATGAGTCATTTTTACACTGAGACTTTGAAAATTTTCTCTAATAGTAATGAAAAAGTCATTAATTCAAATTATATGAGGAACGCTGCAACTTAATTTTCTTATACATTACGAATTATACGTTTAAACAAATCTTGTATGGTTCGTCACTTTATTCACTTGTGATTATTACTAGTCTAATTTTTTTGCTATTTATTATAATTGTGAATTGTACTCTTTGATGCTGACCTTAATTTTCGAGTGGCATAAATACATACTCAAAAAAATTTTATTGTGTGATTTTATTGTCTATTGAATTTATTTATTTATATTTGAGATTGTAAAACGTTGTATTGTCACTCTAAATGGGAGTTTCAAAGCATATGTTCAAATAAAGAATTCATTACAATAAACACATTAACATGTTTTGCCTTATTGCTGAACTGATAATAAAAGCTCAGCATAATGGTTTTATTTAGGACTTTTTTTAAATGTCGAGACTCTCCTGATTGTAAAAGTGTAAGGTAAGATGATATTTTTGCGGTGTTATCTTTTATCTTACACTTTTATAATCAGAAGAACCTCCCGAACATTTTTTAAAAAATTATGAATTAAAACAATGTTGTAAATGCCTATGCCCTGCACTAGCTATGAGGAAAAAGGGCAAAAATACTTCTTGGAACCTACAACCAAGATATCTTCATGTTCTCATCGAAATCAAAACCGACGCTAGTGTGTAAAATGTATTCAGAAATGTTAAATCTTTTTATTAAACTATATTTGTATATAACATATCAAAAAAGATATTATATTTATAGTATTCGCTTCTATGGAATGTATTTGAATGAAATTTTTGTAGTGGCAGCTAACTTTGTAATACGAAGATGTGATGAGAAAAGATAATTTGGGAACATATTTTTCATTTTATAAAACAGTCATGAAAAAATTATAATTTCAATATGATTGAAAGTTCTCAAAATAAAAACACCTCGTATATGTTTATAAAAGACCCAAACTACGAAAATATGTTTAACAAAAGCAAACACGGCTAAGCAATGAAGTTAGCATATCGTGGAGTAAGAGAATAAGTAAAACTTTCTATAAGAGTAACTCGTTAACCATCTATGCGCAAATAGTTCTAATTATCATAAGTAGCCTTAAATACAGCGATGTATTCCAAGATAGTGGAAAGATGTAGAATACAAATTATTTTATATATTTTCGAGAAGGGGAAGGGAATATACCACGATTCTTGAGAAATTCACATTTTTCCATCCCCTTCTCGAAAAAATATCAAATAATTTTTGTTCCATATAAGTTTATAGCACCACCAACTATACGGCGCATGCTTTAACCAATCCAATCTTGAAAAATATTGCTGTACTGAACGCTTCTTGAATTCATACTCGGATGGCCATAGACAGTATTGCCAATTATACTACTCCAGTCGTAGCAGAAACTTCCCACACTATTTCTGATACACTTTTATCCTTGTTGCTGTTGGACAAATAGTTGAAAACATTTATTAGAACTAACTGCGTACATTTGCAATTAAACACCTAGTTATTCTGGAATATTTTTGCGATATAATATCTTTAACGCTGAATGTGAATTCAACTAGGTATAATAAAATGTTTTAATTTTTACTTGGGTTAGAATTTCTTATATTATAAAGATTTGAAAAATATGAATTTGGTGAATTCTTTATTTGATTTTTTTTTATAAAAGAATGCATTTAAAACGTTTATAAATTGGTTCAAAGATCATTCATCTTAGTATCTATCATTATAGTGCTCAATAGTTTTTATATTATATTAAAATAATTGCAACTGCATTGTAAATTATATACAATCCAATTTGTGCCTGTGCCTGTGCGTACAGCTTATGTACAAGTGATATTATAATCTTAAATAGTCATTTACGTGCAATTTGGAAACGCATGACTTTTTGTGGCTCTTAATTTTTATCTAAAATTACTTGCGAAGACTACACTAACCTTTGAATTTTTACATACTGAACTAGTACGAGCTTTTCCGATATCGAATGCAAAGAAATCGCGAGGACGTATTTAAACGTTACATTATATTATAATATAATTTAAGAAATAAGGTTAATCTTTTCTATCACCTAGGATATTAGAAACCTTTAGCATTGTCACTTCTGATTAAGAAAATAAAACGTATTTTTGACATTAAACAATCAGTAAATAGCTTTATTTAAAAAAATAACCACCAAATTCAACTTCAGAATGCAGTAATTAAAATGCGTTTTATTGCAAGGTTAGTGTAGGAATCAAAGTTTTTTAGGTGTAATTATCGAAAATAGAGCATTCCATATTTTATTGAGACTTGATTTTGTGTCCATTTTTTTATACAATTATTTAAGCTGTTTATTATACTTAATTTTTTTATTTTTATAATGAGTCGTTTAAGTTGAGAAAAATAATAATCTAGAAATAATTCTAAGTTCAGTTTAATGTAACTTTAGGATTAGTCGTAAAGCTACTTTTTAAGAAAAAGAAATATCTAATGCATGATTTCACCAACCATCTCCTAAATCGGAATTAGGAATTCCTGAATGCAATTAACGTTTTATCACGCGCTAAGTAATACTTAAGAGTGATAGAAAATACCTAATATTATCATTCTTAGGTATTACTCAGAGAATCGTTGAATGTAAATTGCTATTAGGAATTCCTTAATCCGATTTAGGTATTGACCAACTTTAGGAAATGGTTGGTGAAATCGGTTCTAATTTGTAAAGGACATTTTAATATTCTATTTGGAGTAAATAAAGTTAAATAAGATATAATTGTGAAGCAGAGATGAAGTAAGAACTTTTAAATTTGGCATTACCGCCTAACTGAATAGGAATAAATTTTTGTTTAATTTCACAAGTTTAAATAAAGAGTGATAATCTAAATGTCGACATAAACTGGATGTTTAAAAAGAAATTTTGACAAAAGTATGTAAATTTTTTATTCAGCATGCATTGGACGTGGAGGCTTTAATTTTAAATTGGAAATAATTATGAGGCTCCTGTTTCATCTATTTGACTACATGCTAAATGGGTAGATGTTTTATCTACACCCTTCAGAGCAATTGGCCCTTTCTAAAAAGGAACAAAACTACGGAAATTGTTGATTCGTTTAATGGTTATTTTTTTTCATACCGTTTATATTTCTTTGAATATCATAAACTAGCATTTTTTGATATCCTTAATAGTATTATTACTAACATTGTTTATTACCTTTGGTTCAAAGAACATTTTTTCAAAAATAATAGTAAAAAATGTTGCATTTAAAATCTCTCAAAGAAATTAAAGCCATTGCTACTTATTTGAGTTTATTTATCAAAAACAACTCTAGTACCAATCATTTAGATAAAAAACATCGTTATGTATCCTAGGTTCGTGAAACTGAATTTAATAAAGTTTTATTTTTGGAAGTTTGAAAACTATAATGAAGTATACCAAAGTATGTATTAAGTCTAGTCGCCATACTTAAATGCATAGTAATTCACCTAATCTCTGTTTAGAATTTTAATTCCAGGCTTGTCCTTCCAAAAGTTCCAAATTGTTACGAACTCTCATATTTTTAAGAAGCAGCATATCCTTTATTTATAAAAACAATATCGTAATTGTTTAGTGTTGTAAGTATGACATTATTTTTTGAATGATCTCAATGATGAACTTTTTACATTGGATACTTCCTGCAACCCTTCTTCAGTAGTTTAAAAGGTCTCACCGATAAACACGTTTTCTGTTTAAAAAGTTTTATCTTAACTCTATTTTTGAATATTATTCAATTGATTTAATTTCGTCGTAACCCTACGACAATAACATTGGTCGTAAAACAAATAAATCAGTGACACAAAAATTCACATTAATACTGCCATTCTTAATTTTAAGATATTCTCAATTTAAACGATTTATCTATGAAATTAAATATAAAATTTTAAAAATATATTCACCCTAACGTAGAAATGTCTACAGTTCGGGATTTGTGGCCATGGTATGTACTTAATTTATAGATTATCACAACTGTTCAGTATTTGGTATATATTGTAAATAAACTATACATAATGTGTTAGAGATTGACTACCTGTGGCTTCCACATTATTATATATCAAGTTAGATTTATTTATTTAAAAGAATTGTATAATACATTCCAAAGTATCTTTATAACAAAAAATTATTAATACTCATGTGTGAATAACATTGTAACAATTTAAATTAAAATGATGAAAGTCGATTCATACTGTTTTGCTTACATAATTCGGATCCTTTAGGAGTTTGAAGATTTTGTGGGTTGCATACATCTCTTTATCTACTCTTTTTCCGAGGTAATACAAACTCGAGACATGTCTCAGGTATACAAAATAAAAATAGTCCAGCACGGCTTGACTTTTAAAATGTGTAAACTCGACTCATGAATAATAAACACATATATCTTTGCTTGCAAGAAATAGACTGATGTAATATTGAAACAAAATGTATTAAAAATGAATATATGATGCTTTAACTTCATGAAGATCTTAGGTGTAATAAAAAATCATTCCTGAACGATTTTCTAGGTAAATGGATTTAATAAGGGAGAATGTTTGGTTGTTTACATCAGTCCATTTGGTAGATATTTTGAATTATCTGTCAAATAATTTTCGAGAAAGAATATTTTTTTAAGTTTTTCATCTGGCTTAATATGAGTGTATAGACCAACAACTTTATACTATAAATTACTAGGTATCTGTCACAGGAGTTAGGTGCCTGCAACAGCTTTATGCCGAGTTTGTAGTCGTAAAAATATAATTTGAAATGCATTAGTATAATAATAATAATAATAATATATATTGCTCTTTGGTATTACAATTTATACATGAACAAGGTGTAGAGATGGTTACAAATTGTTTGCTTATTATGGTTATCTTAAATAGAAAAAGAAGTAAATATAAAAAGTAATATGTCTTAAAGAAATAAAACAATATAGATTGAATAGTAATAGAGAATTGAGGTGCAATCAGTTATTCATTTATGATGAACGATCTTAATTTCATCGCCTCGCTGAGAAATTTAAATATCTTTTTCAATACCGAGATATCGTTTGAAGTTAATAGAGCATCTAAATCATCTGAATATCTTCCGGATTTGGCAAGTATAGTTCTTAAGCCGCTATACATAGGACATGTCATAAGTATATGTTCGAGTGATTCGGGTGTTATTTGATTGCAAATTGAACAGGTTAGTTTTGTCTTAATTGTATACGGGGTGTTATTTATATATATGTACAAATTTTCAACATTAGCAGTTCGCAATTGTGCCATTAATCTCTTAATATAAAGGGGAAACGGGTATTTCATATAGTTGGTGGTTTCGAATGGAATGCATTAGTATTAAAAGATTAGGATGTGCCGAGAATGATGCCGCTCCCTTTCTCAGTTTCTGAAAAATTTATCATTCCTTCCATTTCCAGCAACGAGCGTAGCTTTAGAAGCTTGTAATGCTGTTAAATATTTTGCAGGAAGGAAAGTTTATAGTGAAAAAGAGAATAGATATAGCATGAAGGCGAAATAATACAAAATCGAAAACATCTGGACCAAATAAAGAAAATGGAACTGTAGAGGAAGCTTTAACTTTAGAAGAAACGCAAAGTAAGAAGCAAAAAACGTATAAACGTTGAAAAATAATGATTAAGAAATACTTGGACGAATACCATTTCGAGTTTCAACTTGGACATGTTAGAATAATATTCTTTTATATATCAACAGAAGGAAAACAATTTAATAATGATAAAGTCACTTTAGCATCCGTACTACTGCAACTAAGTAGCAATAAATACAGTTTGCAAAATAGGAGCTTTATTTCCCACAAAACACAAATTTGAATCAGGGCTGTTTTTGTAAAAAACGCCTCAAATGTTATTGGTACTTCCTCCACAAGTTGGATAGTATCTAACATAGCAGCAATAAAATTAATTTGACAATAAATTGAATAAATTGATTTTGAAATAACGTTTTGTAAGAAGTCAGTTGTAACAGCCCATACACTCGTATATACAGGCTCGGCAAATATTTATCTGCCGCAAAGCCATTCTGTAGCCAACCTACTGTAAATACTGTAAATTTTTCTGGGTTATAACATAAACGTATGTAAGTTAATGGGTTGTACGAAATGACTTCGTACAAAGTATACAAATGGTTGTGTTTAAATTTTACTTCATCATATTTGAAATGATTCATTTTTAGGACTATTTTTTAAAGGTACATTTGAGTATTTTTGCAATTTTATTTAAATATTCAATGCGAGTATGACAATTTTATTGTTATACAATATTTAATCTACAAATTTTCAGTTCCAAAAATAATTCTTGTCCTGAAGTATGTTATAAATTTATATGCAGAGTTGACCTTTTGATTTTAAATAAATGAAAATTTTAAAAGTACCTAGGTATTCTTGAAAAAGTATACAACCTCTATAACCAAAATACTATTGCGGGGAAGTACCAATCTTGTAACATGTTTATTATAAAATAAATAATACTATTGCTTCAAAACAAAACAACTATGTATACATTCGATTATATTTTTTACAATATAATCGACTATATTTACATCAATTTTAATCACTTAAAACACTTTAAAACAATATCAAGCTGATAAGTCGCAAGTGAGTTGATCGTTAAAAGTAGTTAATCAACTCAGTTGGAACTTTTCTTATGTAGTATAAGCTACTAAAGTTGTAAAAAAGAACGTATACGTCGACCTGACTGCTCGGGGATTTACTTTAAGTATTTGTATTCGTTGAAACGAAAAAAACATTTCATAATTGATATATTTGTATTTTAAATCAATAAACCTAACGGTGCTAATATAGGTAAGTACAGTCCCAACATTCTAATAGGAAATAATTAAATAAAATGTTTCTATATAACAAATTTATTAATCACTACACAAATTGACATGCAAAGATTTTATGTACATTGAAGGCGGTTCTGAAAAATCTACTACTCCAAAATTCGAAATTTTAGAACACCTCATCTTATCCTACTTTACCCTACCCTAAAACAATGTTAATGATTAATGTCGTTTTCAGTAACCTTCATCAAATTTGTTAGTCTATGATGTAGAACTACTATTATTAGCAAACGAATATTTGTTGAAGTAATAAGTAGTCCAATTGTTAAAATAATTCCTCCTCTTTTTAATAGGGACAATTCCTATGTCCTTTTGAAATGAGTGAGGCTTTTGGAATTTTTGATTTATTTTTATGCAATCATGAATCTCCCCAGTACTAGTGCTGCAGTAACATTTGATTTCTCCCTCCGATAAACTTTTTGTGTCAGTTGTGTCATGATTTGCATCAGTATCTATCATATATACATTTCTAAATTTATTGATTATATCGTCGACGATATCACATTTTCCTTTATGTTGATTGCGTAAGCCTTGAAGTTTCCTATGTTTGTCTACTAACAATGAATCTCCTTGTAACATATGTTGTTCAATGGGGATATAATTTGTTCTTTTATTTGTATATCCAATTTCTCTCGAAGGTTCCTGGTTTTTCGAATCTGTTTTGGTTTTTCGTTCCAACAGATCTTTTTTATTTTTTACTGTCTTCTTTACTAATAATTCCTTGCTTTTTTCAACAATACCATGCTCTTCATTATTTCGTCTTTTGCTTTTAAACTCTGTTGCAAATTTTATACCTTTTCGAGGAATATCCTCTTTGACATTTTTCTGTTTAACATTTTTAACAGGGTTTTCATATATTTTTGTGTTTGTGTTTGCCTCTCTTTTGGAAAAAGCTTCAATTACAAAAGGATTATTTGATGAATCTTTCATAGAACTTTCATCTGTAGAACATGTTACCGTTAAACTAATTTTATCCAATGATTCGATATTATCATTGTTTGTTTTCATTGAGAAATCAGGACTATCTACATTTTGACTGCCGACTTTACTAGTTTCGGAACGATTCTGTTTTTCTCCTTGATTTCGAATTGTTGTTTCGTGTGAAAATCTAATAAGATTTGGAGCAAAACTTTCTACAGATGTATCAGGATTTTTCACAATGTTTACAATTTGACTGTGAATAGTCCGTTCCGTTGGTTTCCGAACTGCTTTTGGCTGTAAGGTTTTAGTTGATGGTTCCAATGATCTTGGAGTACGATTTGTTATTGAATTTGTATTTTTTAACCTAATTGATTGTGACTTTTGTTGATTCTGTTCTGATGCTGAAGATGATTTCGGATTATCTTTTATTGCTTGATCTGATACGATGCTTGATGTGAGCTCCTTAAAAGTTGATTTTGAAATAGGTTCCGGACGCCATGGTTGAGTTTGAGTTTCAATCGTTTTATACGATTTTTTGAGTTCTCTGTAGTCTGTAACAATTACTGATTTATTATATTATCAAACTAGTTTTATCGCATGAAAAATAGTACTTCCCCGCAAAGTTGAATAGTACAAAAATGTAGTACTTTTTGAAAAATACATGGTTTTAACATTAAATATCATAAAAAAAACTAGTTTTATCACTTTATTAATAGCAATATTCTTATCGATATCTTGGTACAAAATAAAAAGAGAAACGTTGTACTGAAATGAATTATTATTAAAAGAATTTATACTGTGAATTCAAGGAATAGTGTCAACCTAGCTAAAAAGACACTAAAGTCTGTCCCAATGGAGTTGAAAGCACGGATCGGGGGATCGGACCATAAAACAGTTGTAAAACATAGGCGCGACCTACCTGCCTCGATAACCTATACAGGCACAACCCAATTTCCTGTAAATATTTAAATCTAAGTACCTGTATAAAATAAAATGTGAAGTAGTTAGTACCTATTCGGCAACTAGCAAGTAACGTCTATTCGTCTAATTAAGATGGCTTCAAGTTTTTCTCCAATTCCTATTCAACTAATTAGCATAATTGCATATTCTTTGTTGGAAAAAACATTTTCCTACGAAAAAGCTGTCAAATGAATTTTTATTAAGATTGACCACTCACAAGCTGTCAAATATATAATTTTTAATTAGATTTACCTATGTTATATCTAAATTTGAAGCGATCTATTTGAAGAGAGAAATTTTTGTCATTTTCTTGATTAAAAAAAATTTTGGGCGCGGTCGAGGATCGATCCCGCGTACTCTTCTTCAGAAGTCCGATGTTGTACCAACTAATCCAAATCACCTGTTACGATAGTAGGAAAATGTAATCATCTTGAAAGGTATTCATGATAAGTATGTATAAATTATGATGAACAATAATAATTTCACATTCAATTTCTATAATTATCCAACCAATTAATCATTGTAATAACCTACCTATATTATATAGTTAAACTACTTGAATTTTTGTCACTATTGATAGTTATTGTTAATTTTGAAATCATTTATGTTGACTTTAATTGTAACATTTTGTGTATCAATATGTCAGATGTTGATTACATTATTTGATGAAATTATCACGAGATCGTAGGAAAAATACTGTACATAACTCGTGCGAAAGTGATTTTTCACACTCGTGTGATTGTCGCACTCGGCTCATGCCTCGCGCTACAAAATTTCCCACTCGCGTGAAAAATGTCACTTTCCGCACACGTTATGTAATATACTATAACAAGGTTCGCGACATAATTACGAACTGTGCCAATATAGGGGCAGGAGAATCAACGATTTATAAATTTTTCACGCGAGAGAAAATGCCGGAACCTCGGTGAACCTCTATTCCTCACCGGGGAAGAAACCATTAGAAATTAACGATAAGGTTAAAAACAGTGTTTGTAGAATAGTGCATGATTTGTATTTCACAAAAAAAATACCAACATTGGACAAGATTGTGCAAGCCGCCCAGAATGACGAAAACCTGCCACAACTATCAAGAACTAGAATATGGAGAATTTTTCATGGAATGAACTTTCGGTGGGAAAACAGAACAGAAGATCTTTTCTTGTTGATAGGACGGATATTGTTTGCTGGAGACGAAAATACTTGAGTAAATCCGAAAATATCGCAACGAATGTAATAATATTTTTCATTTGAATGAAACCTGGCTAAATGAAGGACACACCGTATCGAAAGTCTTGGAAGATAAAAATATACTGTATTACCAACAAGCTGTCATGGAAAGCTAGTCAACAGGATTAAGACTTCCCCCTGGAAAGGGAAGCATGCTTTTTATATCCCATATAGGCAGTGAAATCTGATTTTTGAATCAAGGATTATTCAAACAAAGACTACCACGAAGAAATTACGGCTGACGTTTTTGAGGAATATTTCCAACAAATGATCGAATACATTCCCCAGAATTCAGTTATTATAATGAATAGCGCCAGCTTTCATTCTCGATTAGTAGAGAAGCTTACCACAAGTTCATGGAAAATAGCGGTGATAATTGAGTGGTTGCAGCCTTAAATTTCGATGATGCAATGGTGAAAAAAGAACTTTTGCAAATTGTTAGATCGAACTGTTAATTATTAACCTATGACAAGACGATTCTTCCTAGTTAATAGAGACTATTAGCTTGTCTTAAATGTCTCACGTATCCGTATCCGTAACGAACTGCGCATGTGTAGACCCGTTACGTCTCAGCCGACACGATGCGTTGAACGTATTGTTACGTACCCTCCGTATACTTAAACGTATCCGTATCTCGACCAAAGTCAGTATTCCGTGCTATTAGCGTTATTTTACAGGTCTTCTTCTTCTTTGATATTGGTTTTTTTTACGTACCAGAGGACGACCTTCACCTCCTGAGGGAGGTTGATTGCCAAAACCCCTTCGAAGACCCGTTTCGATGGTCTGTCTAAAGTTTCTGAAAACCTAGCAAAGGCAACTGGGAAGGAATTTAGTACCAGAAGTCTACGTGAAAGGGTGAACCTGCTTTGTTTCCAAATATGTTACCTGTTACCCAACATATTTTGGTCATGCAAAATATGCATAAAAAATAGGTAGTCCAAATCATCATTGTCTTCGTCTAGCAGCAATGGATTATTTAATATCGCCCCCATTTTACTTACAAAAATATAAAAAGGTAAAATAAAAAAGCTTTGAGGTTATACAATTAATACGTTTTCTGCTAAAAAGGTGTTCTTGGCAGATTCTTCACGTCAACGTAACTCCAAAACGGATACCTACGTGTAAAAACTTAGGACAAGCTAAAAGTGTCTAATATAATACTGTATATTATATTATAGTAAAAGTAATGTTCACCTGCAATAATTTGTTATAATTTTTTATATTTTTCACAAGAATATGTGAGCTCGTATGTGAGTATATAAATCTTAGTGCACAATTACTTTGTATTTTCATTATAAAATGAATTATAATAAACGTTAAGCAAAAATCATAAATAAACCCTAACCCTGTTCTACGACTATGGACCGTTTGTTTTACTGCGTATGCTTCATTTGCATTTTATTACCTATAGTTTATTTGACTAGATACATTGTAAAACATAAATAAGAGATAACACTTTTTGAGACACCCGATCTCCCGGCGGGTGTAATTTGGGCGCTAACCATCCTTCTTTACCTGTCTGACCAAGAAGGGTAGATAATCCGACATGTATTTTCGGCGCTAAGAAGTGCAGGTAGGTCGAGTCATAAAATAACTCTTATCTTAATAATTTTTATACATAGTTATTAGTTACACTTTGATCAACCGGGTTTGGTCCTGGGTTTTCTTGTCTTTTTTCAGTTTTCTATTTCTTATTTTCTGATATTTTTATACATAGTTACACTTTGATCTATCGGGTTTGGGCCTGGGTTTTCTTGTTTTTTTTTAGTTTGAATAACCGGGTTTGGGCCTGGGTACTTCAGTCGGTTAGCGCCCAAAATACATCCGCCCCCGATCTCCGTTTATTATAGGCGCTCTGTGCTATCAACTCCTTGGAAACGAACTTTAACAGTTTACTATATTGAGTGGTATTTTTTTCCACAACCCCAGTGGCAGAACTACCGGTGTGTAATGTTTGCGATGTACATGGGCCCGAGCTAGAGGGGCACCGGGAGAGGAGGCAGTATGTCGGCGATTATAGAACTTTGATAAAGGCAAAGGCGACCGCTACTTCAGGCGAAACCGCTGCCGTATGTGTTAATGTAATACTTCTGGTGTGAGCAATAATTTTCGTTTGATTCTTTCAAGAGCCTAATTTTTAGTGAATGTGATTTAGTTGATAATGTGCATGCTTTGCTTTTGGGTGTTTATGAGGTAGGTGCTCAAACTAAAAAACAATTCCTATATTTTTGTTACTGGAGGTATAGTTACATAAGTCAAAGTAAAACTGCACTAAGAGTTTTAACAATGATCCTAACGGAACATTGTCGCCTGAATGGGCACCTGAAGAAGCTCAAAACAGTGGAGGGGGAAGATAGTAGATTCTTAGGCATGGAAGAAGAAACCTCCATTCACATATTCGCGTATTGCACTGTAATTCAGAATTCCAGTAGACTACTGGATAAAAGAGGTATATTTACCTTAGTTAAAGCCTGCAGATATTCTAAAATTCCTCCAGAAAATATGACTAGCTACTAGTCTACGAGACTTTCATCAGGCACTAAGTTGAAGTAGGGGGCACATAATAAGATCTTTTAGGTAACAGTGAATATCACCTCATATGCACACATACACATATAGTGTGCGTACTGTAAGTATCATTAGTATTTACGACCAATAATTCCAGACATTATTTATGAAGATCCTGGTACTAAGATATACCAACGATTTGTGTTGATTCAGGCTGTGATTCCTCTGGCCCTTTTTTTGCTTCGTTAGCTTTTACATTGCCCTCGATGCCCTGGTGATCCAGAGCCCTGCCGTACGTCTACAGATCTCCAACGCAATCCCATACTAGTTCAGTAGTCACGTTCTGGCTCGAGATTGCCTTGAGTGCAACGTGACTGCTGTTGTTTTCTCCCGCGCATTGCAAGATTGCGTATATACCCAGTAATTTCCCAGTAGCTGTCACTTCCTTTTTTGCCCCAATGCTATTTTCAGTTTTAGATCCATCGGTGTGCAATATATG
Source organism: Galerucella calmariensis (assembly GCA_910591675.1). Classification (NCBI taxonomy): domain Eukaryota; kingdom Metazoa; phylum Arthropoda; class Insecta; order Coleoptera; family Chrysomelidae; genus Galerucella; species Galerucella calmariensis. The sequence continues at coordinate 303,046 of CAJUYG010000102.1, read as the reverse complement.
GTACGGAGTTCCTTGACGGTTGTTCAGAAAAGTTTTCTTAAAATTTAGGAAACTATACCAGTTGGTAACAATGTGAAATATATTTAAATGTGTCAAAACTGGTTTTTAAGTGAATCACCAATTGTTTCAGGATCCGAATCTATCCTATATTATAATATTTAATCCATTCAATCCATTATATGCTAATAATTAATTCTAAAATAATGGTATTTGTACAGTAGGTATTTGTTAAGAAGGGTGTGTCAAATCCGATAATACAACTTTGGAAGTGTGGACCTTAGAAGGGTTAGGGAGCACCTGCTAGTGGAGGGACAAAAAGTTGCCAACCTACCTATTGGAAACCTAGCTGTGAAATTACCGAAAAAAATCAATTAGCTAAAATATTTGTATTTTCTTTTGTATTTTATGTTGCTAAATTCGAATGTGGGCGACGACCCAGCACTGTAGTTGAACGCGTTTGATGCGATACAATCAAGCAAGGTCGGACATGGTATACTTGGATGGGTGACGACCATGCCAGGGAAAACCATCGTATAGGGCCCGTACAGCCTGCAGGGGACTACCATATCACAGCTCGCAGGCATTATACCAATGAGCACGAAGTATAATGTAGATATGCCGTCTTTCGGAGGAGACCGAGGTCACGAGTCCATGGATGTTGTGCTCGTTAAAGAACGCTACCACTGGTTGGAACACTAGTGGGTTCGCCAAAATTTCCGGTTAGGGGTAGAGTGCTCCTGGCGTCGGTGATTAGCCTCAGTCGCAGAAATAGACCGACGTTAAATAAGAGAATGAAAAAAATTCGAATGTGATGTGAAATTTTTGAATTGTAAAAATTTTAATCTGTCAAAGATTAAGGTATAACCAGTTGGTTTATTATTTCTCCGCTGCCAATCCTATCCTTTCCTATCAATTTAGGTGAGAATTGATCAAGTACTTCTCTTGTTATTCAATTTGTTCAATAATTAATTATTTATTGTTTATAACTAATTACTGGGTAATTACCACACAACCAAACTTGTATGATCTACCAATCAACAACCTTCCTAACAATTTACAAAAAGTTGTAGGTACGTCGATTCTAGCATTTTCGAATTATTTTTCGATATCATGAAAATGTTCACTTCATTGATTGGATCAATTAGTTTTTAAATAATAAAAATTCACTCACCTTGTGAACTGCGATTTGCGAAACATTCCAAGTTTCTTTGGGTTTTTTCTGTTGCATATTTCCAACGTTTCTGGCGCCGTAAAGATCCGTCGGGATCAATGTAAGTCTTGTAAACTTTTTCATCTATATTCTGGCTTAAAAATTCACCGACCCATTGACTTGAATTTCCCGAGGAGTGTATATTTTTACTGGAACAAATTTTGTTCGATTCCGAAAAAGATTCTATGCGGGAATTCGTCTCACTGTCACTTGCGAGAACATCTGAAATATTATTAATATTTAAAACAATAAAAACCTCTCAGCCGCTGAGTAGTATGTAAAAATGAATTCTTTTTAGAAACTGCACTATATGTAGGAAATATTGTAAAGTTTTTCCAAAAACCAATTGCAGAAACGACAAATTCCATCCATTTCATCCTAGAAAGAAGGGACGACCTTCTTTCTTACTTCCTTCATCTCCAGGAAGAATTTTCTTTATAGTAAGGGAGGCGAATAGGGGATTTTTCGGGAATACTCGAGCGTGGCAGTTAAAGATATAAGGGACCTAATAGAACGACTTTGGAAAGTATTAGCTCTATATGTAGTAACGCGCGCCTAGGATAGACGATCAGATTAGTAAAAAAAAATCGATAGTCTGAAATACTCGAGCGCGTCAGATTAAGATATTGGGGGTTGATCTTAGTGTTTTAAGACTAAATTTAACTAATCTGACAATAAGTCCTTGACGCCGCCGAGTTATAGGGTCGCGAACTTGTAAAAAAACGTTAATCCGGCATTCTCGAGCGCGATTTTTATTTTTTTTTATTTTGAAGAATATAATCTAAAACTCACTAAAAATACAAAATCTGCCGGTTTCCGCATGACCGAAAGTGGGGAGGAGCCATTTTGTCTTCTGAAAAACACGTTGCGGCATATGTCGCGAACGATACATTTTACAAAAAAAAGTTTAAATAAAAAAAGGGAATTTTATTTTACAGAAAAAATTTTTGTCCAAAGTTAAAACTTTTGGACTTAAAGCATCATGAAAACTCAAACTCCCTTTTTTTGAGTATATCTCGAAAACGGAGGTGTTAAAAAAATTGATATGGAACAACGATGATTAAATTAAATTCATTATATCTAAAAAAAATTTTTCTTAAGCTTCTCGACAATTTTCGTCCACTCGGAAAAATTTATGCGTATCTGTATACAAAAGTATTATTAACATGCCCAGTTTCATTTATTTATATTATTCAATAGCCTGTTGATCCTCAAATTGTTTTTGGACGTAACGTAAGCAAAACGAAGTGAAGAATTGAAGCAAAAAAGAGGAATGTGTCATAAACATGTAATACAGACTGAGCACAGAAATATGCCGTCCAGAAACAAAAAACCCTTTTTCGGTCAGATTAAGAGAACCCACCAACATTTTTGTCAGATTAAGAAAATATGCTTCGAGGATACCGAGATAAACCTCTCCTATGAAAATTTGACGCGCTCGAGTATTTTAAAAGACCTTTTTTTTCGCAATTTCAAAAATTTGTCGTAACTTATCGTCACGCCGAAATCGTCAGTTTTTTTCTTGGGGCCTACTTAACACCCCTTCCGAAAATCTGACGCGCTCGAGTGAAATTTTTTTTTTCGGATTTTTGACTAGATACTTTAAATCCTACCCCCACCACGCAAACGGGCAGATTAGTATACCGTTGTTATCAGAGGCACTTGGGGCATACGTTGTATGAATACCTGACGCGCTCGAGAATGCCCAAGTAACTGTTTTTTTTTACATTTTTGAAAAACCGTACACGCCATACCCACCGCTGGAATGGTTTTTACCATACGAGCTTTTCTTTTCGAAATTACTTTATCTTTCGATTTTGATAGGTCTCGACGGCGCTCGAGAATGTCGCCATTTAGCGACCTCGTCTCCCTAACTATTATACACATTTCGTCAATCATCCAGTCCACATCCATCGAAGCCGTTTTGCTTGATGCTACTTGTTAAAGGTAGTGCATTAAGTGCATTATACAAGTCACGGATTAATTTCTTTGTTCTTTTGCTCCATTGTCTCTATCCTCAACTTCTTCGTAAATTTTTCTTAAAATGTACCTATATTATTTTCTAGGGTTCCCAAAGCTCTGTCTGCTTTCATTGTCCTTTAGTCTATAATATAAATATATATGACGCACTTTTAGACCAGAATAGTTTTCACCATCACTTGTTATGTCTTCATCATTGTTTTTTCACCTATTTCTAGGTTTTTCTTCATTTATATTATAAATGCCATACTGTCTCGAAACATTATCCAGATTTATTAACATTTATTGCAGTTTCTTTCGCGATGTTGTCTCCATAAGCTATCACTTATTGTTTTTTATAACATATTACCTATAGCTTTTGGATAATTTGAATGGTCTCTCATTATACTTCCTAAAACTAGATTGAATAGAATGTCGAAAATGACAAACAATCAGATAAACACCATTGTTTTGAATAACTTAAAACCATGATTCATTGCTTACGTGTACGATACATATCGTTAGAATCAGTATTGCTGGCGTCGCACGATTCACCCGTTTTAAGCAGTTTTTAGCCTCGATACATATTTTTGTGTTAGTAGTCACGATACACTTACTCACGGTATGTTCTTGCGCATGTAGCCGACAGTGTGTGACGTCATGTGGGAATCTCAATCGGTGATGTACAATGCTAAATGTGTTTAATTTTCATGCATATTTCCACTTTATGAATGATTATTTAAATGCGACATGGTTTTTTTTATTATCAGTAACTTAGTTATCTTTTTTTGGTAAGTACAATGATGCTGGGAGTTAACAATGTACAAAACGTGTAGAAATATGTAGGTAATATATATTTTTTACATTTTAAAAAGATTTGAAACAGAAATATTTATGGGTGGGCAAAATTAAAACACACCATTATATTATAGATATTTCATATTTCTACCATTATATTTTATTTATTATACAATACTACTTAACAAAGGTGTCACATGGTTAATGCGAGTGTATTAATAACCATTACATGAAACTTGCATACACTATTTTTTCTACGAAAAAGAAATTTGATTTGAAAAAAAATATAAAAAAGCTTATATTTCAAATCATTTATCGAAATTTGTAAATTTTGACATATTCTTTTCCAGTTTTTTCAGGCAGTTTTGAAAACTGATTTTCCTATTAATTTCCTTTAATCGTTACAAAGCAAAAATAGCCTTATATTATAAAACAGTATAAATAACACTAATAACAGTAAATTAGTGGGTAATAAAATTCCAAATAAACGAATCAACTCAAGTAAAATTGAAATTAAAGCTAACAACACCTTGTATCGCATGAAAACACAATGAATCGAAAGACTGGTGAGAAGTGGGTGTAAATTTCTGGTTCCCGCGTGACGTAACTGCGCGGCTCGGACGGAATTTGGAGTAGAAATCAGCATACCGTGAGTAAGTGTATCGTGTTAGTAGTGTTGTTGAGTTGGAAACACGAACGAAATAGGACACTGTGTGCAGTTCCGAAATACATCATTTAGACCAAGCAATAGAGAATCAAACATTCTAGTAGAAAACGGACTGTGCCATCTAGTAAAAGACATTACGTAGTATAAGACGACTCGCAAATGTTGCTTACGAAATTTGTATAAACATTTAAAACGAAAAAAACCTAATTTTTTTTAGTTTTTTTTGTTAATAACACGAAAGCTAATTAAGTAATAGCAGAAGATGAATTGTAGATAATAAAAATACGAACACAACGATTTTTTCAGCAAAGTGATTGTGATAGTTATGAGCGAAGAAATTTCGGAAAAACTAGAAAATTCATCTTTTTTTAAAATTCCATATATTCGTCGTTTTTCAAATTATTGCATTGAAACTTCGTAGAAAGTAAGTCCGTTGTATGCACTTTTTGTGGCGAAGAGCAGGTACCATGGGACAATTACTTTTGCTGCTATCGCAATTGCAATTTTTCTTAATGAAAACTTTTGTAGTAGGTCTGGATGCGTTATAGACATTCCAATTTTGAAATTGAAAACGGCTTTGGAAAATACAGGCTAAGAGCAACAAAACGTATATCTTCGATTTGTGATCAAATGCTGCGAAGTAGTTCAAAAATACTTTGGAATACGGTAAAAATGACAGAGCGTTGCCGCGCGGCGTATGCATTTGATTATTCGATTTATTTAATCATTAGCATTTATCAAATCGATTATCGGAAATTATGATGCCCTTAAAAGCTCCAATTGTAACATATGCAGCGGAAGCCAAGGACATAGAAAAACTAAAAATATTCGAAAGGAAAATCATACGAAGAATTAATGGTCCCAAAAGAATAGATAACGATCAGTACAGGAGCCTATACAATAATGAGATTGAAGAAGGAGAAGATATCGTTAATGTAGTTAAAAAAGACTACGATGGTGGGGACACATTCACCGCAGACAACCAGAGGAGCTAATAAGAAAAATAACTGCATGGAACCCACAAACAACAAGAGCAAGGGGAAGGCCAAAAGAAAAATAGAGAGAGGATCAAATAATCGAAGACATTGAAACTCTTGGTATTAGAAATTGGAATAAACTGTGCCAGGACAGGAAGAAGTGGAGAGAATTTGTTGACAAGGCAAAAAACACAAAAAACTATGAAGAAAAAGAGATCTCAGATAACAAATCGGAGTGATTCACCGCAATAAAGAAATCCAAGAGCTCCGAAATGGAGCGCTAATCATTTCTCCAGAAATGTAAAGGCTAAGATATATATAAAAGTTTACAAAAAATATAAACAGAGCTCTCAATATATTTTGTACCTTTCTCTTATTTTATATTTTTGATACATGTCAGGTTCATATCATATTTTATATTGATATCCTCATTAGTCGTATTCTTTTTCAATATTTACACAGCTAATTCATTACCTTTGTAAAACATTTATGTTTTTTCGTAGTACATTGAATTGTGGTAGGTACGCTAAGTACAGCATTATGAAGCTTGGCACCACGCGGTAATGTGTTTGGAAAGAGCTCTGTTTATAATCATCAAATTTGAATTTAATGTATTTATATATGATCAAACTTTATATTAGCAAAGTATTATACTTACGTGCGGAAGCTTCTTTAATTGTTTTAACAACTAATGAAGAATCGCTAAAAGTACGCTTCATGTATGTACCATATTTTGTTAGATTAGTCCAAGTACCATCTTCACACATTCGTGTGTCTTGGGCACTGTTAGCTTCAATAAACAATTCTCCGTCATCTCCACTGCATACACCGATTTTGCAAAGATTAGGATAACGCGATTTGTTAACAGATGCTTTTGTCATTCTATCTGCTTCAGAACCACTTTCATAATCTAGATTGTACTTATGGTCAATAAAAAATTTGCATTTTCGTCTTGGACTTCGAAGTAATGTCGAAGGTTCATTCTAAAGAAACAAGAGTGATGTAACATTTGTATAAAATATAATGTATACAATATAATATAAGATGTGTCAAAAATGTGGCTTATCAAAAAATATGCAGGGTAATTTATAACACTGGACATAACCCAGATAACTAATTTCCTTCTGCTTTCATAACTTAGCTAAAATCAAATGCTGCCAAACTGATTGAGGCCCGGTTTATCAATAGCCAATATTATCAAGTTTGTTTGGAAGCGGTTTATCAACTCGTTTTTATTCTCTAGTTTGTTAACTGACAGATAATGAAAGTTAGCAATGCTGACGAATGAATGTAAGCAATCTCATTGGTTGTTACAAGAACAAGGTCAAGACACATCAATTTTTATTTTTGTTAGGTTATTGGTGAATGTTAATCCAAAGGTTTATGTGTTTCTATTTTTCTTTCTTGAAGAGTTTTTGGTTGTTGATAAATATTCATTTTCTGAATGATTATATTCTGGATAGCGACGATGACGAGGATATTGTGCAAGTTCTTGAGTACGAAAGAAGGCCTTATACAATTAGGGAAAGAGTAGACAACTTCCAGGTTGCCCCATCCGGTTTTTTATTTTCTGACGGATAAATTGCTATTGACGAACCGGGCCTCAGAATAGTTGCCTTAGATTAGATTAGATTCGGCCTATTCCACTGTGCATTATCAGATCTGTTGTGATCCTCTGAATCTAGATTACATTCTCTAGCGTGACTCTTTTAAAGTAGCCAATCAGCTTCGGAACTGAATGTTTCATGTACAGTGCCCTATTGTAACATATCTACCACGGCTTTGACAGTTTTCCTATTTTTACTTATTAGGTCATTCTAGTAAATCTAGAGATTTCTGTGCCATCCACAGTTATTGTTGATATTGCGATGCCGCAGAAGGGTTCCGGTCCAATGAATGGCATTGATAAGCGATAAGCCTTGTCTGACCGTTTCACCCGCCAACTCGTTGCCCTTATGACCTTCGTGCCCTGGTACACATGGTACCATGACCTTCCAATGGTCTCCTAGTGCTTAGAATTGACCTCTATGAAATTGAGTGCCTTCAATGAAGCGTGGCAGTCGGTGAAAATGGCAACTGAATGGTATGCATTTCCTGCCTTTTAATTTATTCAACGCAGTGGTGAATCGTCGCCACTTCCGCTTAGAAAGCTGTGACGTCCTTAGATAGGCTTATTGGAATAGCTATCCTTTGTGATAGCTCCAAAAATCCGGCTCTTAAGGGCTCACCTTTCTTCCAGTCTTTCCCACCTGGGATATCTCTCCGAAACTTATTATTAACAACTATACGGTGACCACACCTCAGTGATCATTAGCAATAATTATATGATTGTTGAATGATATGCTATTATTTGTTCTTAGCGATCAAAACCTTTGTGCAACTATAATGTGTCAAATCAACAAGGATCGATCTTGAATGTAGGGGAAAGGGGGGATCAAACTATATAGACTTTTGGCGATAAATTTTTAATTTATTTGAATACGCGTGGGGTAGATTCAACCAGAAAAAATGGGTTACATTCAACCAGTGGTTGAATCTACCCCATAAAAATTTTAATTTTGAAAAATAATTTTAGATGCCCCAAAAATATATTAGGATAACATATAGAGCGTATATTGATGAAAATGATTTATGTCGTTCCACTTATTAGAAATTCAACAGAGTATGTGACCGATGCTCCTCCATCCAGCCTTGTTCTTGGAGATAAAAGTGGTTGGATGAACAGCGAACTTTTTCCAAAAGTTGAAAGTATTAAATTGTGCCGGGAGTTGGGCATTACCCTTTTAGGTATCATTCCCACCCCACACTACGCATCGTTTCCAACCGTTGGATATTGGTCTGTATGACCCATTTAAATCTGCTTTGGCCGTGGCTTATGATGATTGGCTACTTTCCCATCCGGGCAAAACAATTACCATTAGAAATATTGGTGAATTGAGTGAACTGGCATATTTTCGTGCATTCACAATTAATAATATAATTAATTAGTTAAAAAAACCTGGACTATGGCCGATAAATAGACTAGCGTTTTTAGATGATGATTATGCAGCTATCTCAGTAATATTGTAACTAATATTGAAATTAATGAATCAAGTAAAGCAGACAACTCCAACATGACACCAGAAAATCAAAATGAAAAAGATAATTCACAAGAAGCCAATTTATTACAAAACATTTGACCATATCCGGAAATATATCAACGTAAAAAAATTGTTAATAGGAAAAGAGAAACAAAATCTAAAATATATACGTCGACTCCTGAGCTGACTGGGGAGTCCTTAGAAAAAGAACGAGAGAGAAAATTATCTTTAAAGAGTTCTGGGCAGAAAGTCAAACGTGAAATAGTTCCCCAAGAAGTTGTCAGTTCCTCTGAATCAGACAATCAGAAAATCTTGCAGACTCTGACAATGATGATGAGACAGTTTTCCACTTCTGGATGACACAGAATATCTGATAAAAGAAGAAGATTTTGTAATGGTGCGATTCTTCTCTAAAATGACAGAATGTTATTATATTGTAAAGGATATTAAGAATACACTAAATGAAAACGAAATAAAATTTGAAGAAGAAGGAATAATTCGAATTCATTTCGAGACGATATTATTGCAATCCTTCCCATACCATCATCACGTGGAACGGCACATTGAGTTTTGAGTTTTAAATGAAAAATTACTATATTTGTTCATAGGTTGAATCTACCCCACTTCGTGGTTGAAACTACCTCACTACTGGGGTAGTTTCAACCAAATTGAAAATATTTTTTAAAATTTCAAAAAACTATTTTCTATATGTGATTTCAAGTTCAAAGTGTTATAAATAATTTGATAAGGTGTTGAACTAATTATTTAAAGCAAATTAATCAACAAAATTTATTTTTAATGCTATAATTCAGGCAAAGCATTAAAAAGTGGTTGAATGATCCCCCCTTTCCCCTATAACAACTTAAATTATCAAAGTATTCACTTGAATGATATTTTTACCTTTTTAATCTCCCTAAAACCATGTTCATAATTACGATGATCAATAAGGGTGTTGGTTGTTTTAACTTTCACTTCACTTTGTTTGATGTATGACGGAGATCGTACTTCTAAATAAGCAATAGTTTTTCTGGAAGGCTGGTAAGCAACGTGACTTTGGTTATGTTTATCTATATACAACTGAAAAATTCTCTGAACAGTAGGGAGGCTAATTATATTTATAGGTGGTAGCAGCTGAGCTTGTAAGATTTCCGATTTCTTTAAATGATTATTGGGAGGAATGTTAATGTTTTCTACAGATTCAAATGACATGTTAATTCCATCCAGTCTACATTTTTGCGTTGCTGCCGGTGCTGTACGTATATCAGTGGAGCACATGGCATTGCTAGTTTTAATTTTCAAATAATCAGTATCGCAAACAGCGTCTCGGCAACCTTTACGCAGCTCTACTTTGCAAGCAAAATCTTTCTGCTGAGGCTTAGTATTGGAACCAAAATCATTTCGTTTGCATTCAGTGTTGGAAGCAACATGTCTTTGTTCAGAATTTTCAGTAGCAGCAGCAGTATTTTTGAGCTTCGCAGGCTGTTCAGTATTGCAGGCAATGTCTTCACACTTGGCAATTTCAGTGTTACATGTAAAATCTGTACCTCTTCCCGAATCATCCGTGCTGCATGCAATATCTTTGCATTCTGCAGAATGCACAGTATTTGACGCCACATCTTTAATTCTCTTAGATTTCTGGTATTCAATTGATTCTGAATTACTCGGATAATTGGTTTTTACATCTAATTGCGTACTTGTTGGAAAATCGGTTTCATTTAAAAGTCCTTTTAATGAATTTTTAGATTTTTTAGAATCGTCCACTGGCTGCGGTATCTTTGACATATGTTTATTTTTTATTAGAGGTTGATTGCAATCTGATTTATGTCGTAAATCCTGATCAATAATGCGAGACTTGAAGGGGAAATCATTACGAATATCTGATTTATTTTCCTGTACATAGCCTTTTTCTAATTGCTTATGTTGAACATCCGATTTGGCAACAGTTTCGGGAATATTATAGGTATCAGTGTTTGATATGGAATTTATGTGATCCTCAGATAGCTCACTCGTTACTGGAATTTCTAGAAAAAAAACATCTAAATTAAAACTAACCGAAAACAATAAGCACATTATTCTTCGACTTGTAAATTACGTAGGTATTGCTAATATGAGGAACGACATGTTTAGGAGCATCTAAATTCAGCTCTCTTCACCGTCCTTGTCACATTTATGAAAGTATTAACTGTCAATTTCTTGAAAATCAAAACCATATTTTAGGAATTTTTCAAGAAGGGGAAGGAAAAATAACCAGTCCATTCACCCTTCCACTTCTGTATAGTTTCTTCAATCATTTTCCTAGCCCTTCTCGATAAATTAATCAATGATCTGTTTTAACCAAGAAAAGCTACATTTAGACGCACCTGACATGTTGGCGTTCCATTTTTTATAATCTACCTTAGCAACACTATTTTGTTAAAGTTCGTTTTCTCCTTTGGTGAAACAAATCAAACTGGATTGTTATCTCTTGACGCAGGGTCGGATTTATAACTAAGTACATTTTTTGTTGAAAAAAACCTTCTGAAGTAAGACAAAGATAATCATATAGGTGATATTAATATTAATATGAATATTAATCTTATTTTTATCCCTGGTAGTGTGTGTGTGTGTGATTCACGTGAAGACTTCCAAAATTCAAATTCGACACAGATAAAACTAGATCTGAGTTGTTAACGTTTTATTATAAAAAATTGAGGCAATTTTCTCCAAGCAGCAGAGTACTATAATGGTACTATTTTGCATGATTTCTACTTTGTAAAGCTAAGGAAGTATACAGTGGTTTACCCCAAGTTCATAGTAAAATAACTATTGCCCTTGTAGTATATGTCGACGTACACCCGTTTACGAGGTATCATCAACACTTCACATGTCATAAATAGATCTCCTGATGATCGGTAGCAGTCGGTATAAGCACACTGACCAAGTTACATCCTTGGTTAGGTACATGTCTATAGATGAAAATGTACAAACAAAGATTATAATGTTATTTATCGCCAACCGTTAGTAAAGCCGTCAATTATCAGATTGATTTCCGGAAGTAAACAAACAGAGTTTACCTTCCTTTAGTTTATCTGCCGCATTTGCGGCAGGTAAAGTGACATAAGCGGCAGATAAAGTATTTTGACTTTGACATTACTCGAAAATCATCATCTGTCAGTGTCACGCTTCTCCCTATTACGGCTTCATAATAGTTTCCTTGCGATTTATTTATAACAAATTATTGTTGGAACTCCTTTGACTTCAGGTATTGACTTTTATAATGCTTCAGGGTGTACCTTCAATTTTAATATAACAAATAATACTACTACTACTACTACTACTACTAAATGTGCAGGCGAGCCTTGTCCTGGACAACTCAAGCCAAAGTTCCGGCACTGAGGCCACTGGCGGGCCCATTGTGCCATTCCTGCTACCTAGACATCCATGAAGCCGAGCCCTTCAATAAAGGCCACAACCTTTTTCAAATGAATGTCTGCTTGTGTCTCCAGGGGCCATAACAGGGACTCCGAAGATTCGCCTGCGTAGTACAGCCCAGTGTGGACACTCTAAGAGAACATGGACTGACGTTTCGTCAGTCATGCCGCAACCCCTACATAGGGAACTTTCCTCTACTCCTAAGTTGTGGAGGTGTTTCCTCATACAGCAGTGCCCTGTTAGGAGTCCTGCTATCTTTCTTGGCCTACTCCTTGGTAGTTCAGTAGCTGCCCTGGCGTGTCTATCAGTCCATCCCTTCAGTAGAAGTTTGGATTGTCTAGGACCCTGCAGAGCATTCCAATGAGCGAGGTGCTGATTCCTCAGCCACTTCTTCGTCTACTTGCGTATTTTTTGTTTTGTTAGGACCAGGGTCGGGCCCGGGCCGCAGAAAGGAGCTGCCGCCTCTTCCGCAGCCAGTGCATCCGCCATCTCGTTGCCTTCAAAACCAGAGTGGGCTGGAATTCATTCTAGCCGCACCACGTTCCGCCTTGCAAGATTATCAAGTCGTTCTCGACATTCGTTAGCAAGTCCTGAGTTGCTGGTATACCCACAAATAATAAGTAGAGATTTGTTCTGTATGTGCTGTTTACTTTGTCATAATAAAATGCAATGAAATATACCTCAGTTTTTAATATTCTGAATTCTGAGCAGTTGGCGATAAAATTTTGTATGCACCACGTCAGTAAACTGTCTTTATCGGACTGGCCTGTTATTCGCCTCGCTTCGCTCGTCTCATAATTTCAGACTCGTCCGATAAAGAGTCACTTTACTGTAAAGTTCAATTATCGCAGTGTGTGGCAGTGCTTTTGAAGTTAATTTTTTCGGCAGTGGGAAATAAATTACCTAATTCATGGAAGTTGAATACGCAAGGGTTAAAAAGACTTTAGTGATTATTCGGAAGCGTAAAAAAAGCTTTATGTTCGAAAATTTCCAGCCTGACAAAGAGCAGTGGGACTATTCTTCACCGCGTTTCGTATGGGAGTTGGAAATGATTAGATTGATGGTTGAAAACAAATTGGTGGTAAGCTGTAGATGTACATGTTTTTAAAATTTTATCTGACCATTCCAAATCTGAAAAATTAACCACAAATACTTACATCGACCTCATTTCAGTGCTTAACAAATTTGATGGTAGGTTCCTGAACAATGGAAACGCGCCAAAATCGTCCTGTTTAGAAAAAGAGACAAACCGCTTGATAGCCCATCGTCCATCGACCTATATGTCTCTTGGATGTGGAAGGTAAAATGTTTGAGCATCTAATATTGTTAAGGCTTAAAGAAGAGATAGAGAGAACGGGAGGACTCTTTAAGAGACAGTACGGGTTTAGAGAAGGTAGACAGACAGTTGATGCCGTCCTGCAACTTATAAAAATTGCTAAGAAAGCTGAATCGCACTCTCCAGCCCACAGAAGAATATGTGCAGCGATAACCGTAGATATAAGAAACGCATTTAATAGCGCATCCTGGCAGATAATTCTAGACGAACTAAGACGTAGAAATAGACAAATAATTCTGGAAGCTGACGGTGAGCAGGTAGCAAGGATTGTAAATAGTGGCGTTCCGCAGGGGTCAGTGCTGGGACCAACCTTATGGAATGTGCTATACAATGACCTCCTCGAAATGGAGCTACCAAAAGGAACTGAATTAATAGGGTTTGCGGATGATGTAGCGCTTGTCGTTACAGCCAAGCATGAGAAAATTCTAATGGACAATGAGAACATAGCCCTACAGATAATTGACAACTGGCTTAAAAGCAGAAAATTGGAAATGGCTCCGGCCGTGCTCCTCATGAAAAAGAGGAAAATATCGCCAATCTAATTCACAGTGAAAGGAGTCCCTACTCTTCCAAAGAACTCCGCTAAATACCTGGGAGTGTGGTTAGACACAAAAGAAAAGTGACATTCTCTGTGCATATAAGCAAGTCTATAGGAAAAGCTGAAAAGACCGTCAGTGCGCTGTCGAGACTGCTTCCGAATATTGGTGGTGCTACATCCTCAAAGCGCCGTATACTATCAAGTGTAGTGCATTCGCAATTACTCTATGCTGCGCCTGTTTGGCATCCTGCAGTAGCAAACAGACAGAAAATCAGGCAAAAACTAACAAGAATACAGAGACTTATGCTAATCACAGTTTGCTCTGCCTACAGGACTGTATCTGCAGAAGCAGTTGGAGTAATATCTGGTGTCCCACCCATAGACTTAATGGCAAAGGAAAGGTGCGAAAAATGTAATGGAACACTGGGTTCAAAGGCAAGAGAAAATCTGCTTACCGAATGGCAAGACATATGGCAAAATGGCACTAACGGGCGCTGGTCATGGCAGGCTAATCCCAAACATCAGAACATGGGTTGAAAGAGGTTACGGTGAAGTGGACTACTTTATCACCCAAGCCTTATCGGTACTCGGATGCTTTAAAAAGTATTTGTATGATAGACAGAAGAAGGCAAACGACCTATGTGTGTATTGTTCACTGTTAGATGATGCCGAACATACCCTATTTCATTGCCAAAGGAGGGCAGAAGCAAGAGCTGAATTTGAAACAGAAGAAGGGAAACCTTTCAACCAAACCAATAGGATTGAAAGTCTGGTAAGGTCAGAACAAGGATGGCAGAATGGATACAAAGTGATTAGGTCTATAATCGAGACAAAAGAAAAGGAAGAGAGAGAAAACCAGACTAGTTAGAAGACCACCGTAACGTGCTGAAGTAATGCGAAGGCGGTTCCAGTACGCCGCGTGTAAAGAGTGTGGAAGTCTTTTTAGTCGGTAGGCGACGCGACCCTGAAAGGAGTAGACACATGGCCGGTCGTCATAACATCAGACCGGTATAGTCTTGTAGAAGATTTTTGTTACCACACACACACAACAACAAAAAACAAAAAATCGATGGTAGGTATACAACTTTTTGGCGGCCTTTTAGAAAAGAGAATGAAAGAAATTACTATGTAGGTAAACCGACTACGTGCACTGGCAGGAGACTGAAGTTACTGAAATACCGATTGTAGTTGTATGTATGTTTGTATGTAGACATGTAGTTTGGCCAGTGTGCTAATACCGACTGCCACCGAATCAAGTGATCTATTTATGACATGTGAAGTGTTGATAACACCCCTTATCCGGGAAATAAACATTTTCTTATTAGTTTTGTAAACCAGAAGCGTCACTAAAAAAATTATGGCTCAATAAAATTCCATTTACCGCCAGTGTTCATTGGTTACAAAAAAAAGTCAACACTCTGTATCTAATTAACGATAATACTTATAAAATATGTTGTCAGGTGCCCTCTTTGTAGAATATTTTGTTTCCAATAATATGTTCTGGGGTCGTATTCTCGGCAAGTGAGCATCAAAATGAATACAGTATAGCCGAAATTCATCGGTACTGAACTTGTCATTATTTTATTTTTTTAAGAAATACATATTATTGACACTTTATTACATGTTAAATATGGGCTCCTCCTCGCTCAAGAAAGACTTCATACCGATGTTTCGCCATGTTATGGAATAAGGGTTATCTTAGGTCCGCGAAGAAGGCTCTAACGGCATCCTTTAACTAATCGATGGTTTGTGTTGCCCGTACAAAAACGGCAGGTTTAGCCATCCCCAAATGTATGCGTCTGGAGACGTGAGGTCTGGAGAATGTGAATGATAAGGGGAGTCAGTAAATCGTGAATTGAATCTACCTGGAGAATATTCCTGAAGAAATTGACGAATTGAAGATGGCAAATTGCCCGGTCCTGCTGGAAAAATTGGTCCTGTAATGCCATATTATGTGCACGACAGAATTGACGTAAATCGGGAATAAAGCGTGTTAAAATTTGTATGTACCTCTGTTGGTGTGACTTGCCTACCATTCTCTTAGTACGGATAATACTCGATAAAGTACGGACCCATGAATCTGTGTCGCGAAACTGCATACCAGACTCTTACTTTTGCACTATGTAGAGGATCTTCTTGAACCTTATCTGGTCTGGCAAAGCCACACAAGAATTCTGGCGCAATATTCCACCATGTACCTGAATCACATACGAAAATGCACCCTGCCCCTTTAGGACAGAGAGGTTATTTTTAGCGAAGGTGCAACGCTGTTCTTGTCTGACTGGCTTTCGTATTTTCTAACATTCGCTCAAAAACACGTTCATGATTATTGTTGTTAGCTGTCCTGGGACGCCCCGAGTTTCTTTTTCGTTGGCACAATACATTAGGTACCCGTAATTCTGAACTTTTCAATAACCTTCAAAACTACAGCACTACTTGGAAATTGGAAAACGTCTATTAAACCGTTGGGTGAATTGATCACACACGCATCGCAGACTTGCACCATTATGTCGACCTATTCCGTGTGAGCTAAAATATTGCTCTACAATTTTAACAATTAGGACCTACTAATTAATTATCAAAGGTTTACTGGATAGGTCTATACCTCGGTCTATACTTACTAGTTAACTTCGGTATGACAGTGAGCACATAGAGACACCTATGTTTCAGTACTGTTTATTGACGGCTATACTGTGGCTCATCAATATACAGGGTGTCTAGAAACTATCTTGCCAAACGTAAACTACACTTACTAGAGGTGATTTTAAGTCGATTTAGCTTAAATTACCTTAATCCGAAAATGCTCCCTAAGGGAGCTACAGCCCTTTGAAGAAGACGTCCTCATGAGTTTTCTTCAAATTATTCAAAAATACCGTTATTTAAAATATTCAAACTTGGTATAATCAATAAACAGTTACAAACCAGTCGTTCGCTGTAAATAAATTTTTTTCTGATCCATCAACAGCGTGTCAGTCGGGGGGACCAACAGGTATTTTTTTTTTAATTTTATTTTCAAGTTTTTTATGTGTCCGACACCGAATTAGGAAAATTCAAGATATTTTCCATAAAAAATATTCTCTTCTTTCAAATCGATATCATGAACCGTTTTCGAGAAAAACAAATTTGAATTATTCGTGTTTCTTACATAAAATCATGTTGGATTATGTAATATCAAGTTGACTTTGAAAATCAACAAATTACAGTTACTGGTAACAAAAGTCGTAAGTATTAAGTTGCTTACATTGTTTTGGAAATTTTAAATTAATTTTATTTCGTGAGGGTATAAAACGAGAAACAAGAAATTGGAAACAGAAAGCTAAGAATAGAGAGGAATGGAGAAAAATAACTGCCCTGGGTCTACAAGGCCTGTAGAGCATATATATATATATATATATATAAAACGAGGTATAAAACAACAATCAACATTAAAAAAAACAAAGTTAGAGATAATTACCAACAGAAATTAGATACTCGATCTTACAAAATATGCTCTACATGACGACCATTTGTCTCAATATACAAATTTATTCTTTTCTCTAAAGATCGTTTAATTTTTGCAAAAATTCCTGCATTATTTCTAATTCCATTATAAGTTTTTAATTCTTTGCCACAGCTGATTACGGGTTTCCATTGGAACAGTATAGACTATCACTTATAGTGATTTTAAATAACCACAAATACGAAAATAATAGTGGCTTAAATCTGGAGATCTTGGGGGTAAAAAAATTGTTCTAACAATACCAAATTCTACTATGATTTAGATCCAATGAAGTGCAAGTACCAGGCACGGTTTTATTAAGCATATCGCTTTTTTGCCTACTTCGGAAATGCTGTTATAGTACATTCAATAGCCTTCTTGGTGTGCGTCATCGTTTGTGACGTATATCCGGGTTTTGGGTATGTCGTTTATTATATTTGCTAATTTGACAGATGGCTAACCTCAAATTTGATAAATAAAATCATCATTATCGTATTCAGCCAAATTCGAAAAGGCTATAAAATTAATAATTACCAGCTTCTTTTTCTAACTGAAAACACTTAATCGCTCCAAAATGCTGATGTTTTTCCGTGTATCTAGGCATATTTTTGTATTATTTAAATAAATGTAACAATAAGATTAATATTTACTTTTCATAAATAATAATTGACCGTAAACAACAAAGTACAGACCTGACGAGAACTGTCAGTGGAACATTAAAAAAAACGAAAGACACATTGCTGCTACGAAAGGTACGTCTGCATCCTATTTTGAATGCTGTAATATCTCCCGATTGATAGGTCGAGTTTGCGTGTAATCCAAACATCAACCAATCAAATTTTTCAAGTCAAAGATGGGGTTAACGTTTCTAATACATTTAAACCGAGATTTAAACGGTTCATTATTGTCATATTTTGATTAGGCTTAATCATAGACCTGCCTTTTTTCCATTTCTTCCAACGTAATGTGTTAGAAGGACATTAACAATGGATGACGCACACCAAAAAGGTTATATGAACTCTAATACGCGTTGTTATTGTTTTGTGATATGAAACAATTCCAATGACAAATCCTAAGGAAACCTGGATAAAAACTCATGATACTATCCTCATAATGCAGGTTATTGATTATTGCAAATTTATCTTTCTAAGATTGGTATTTTATTATTATTAACTTCAGTGGCGTGTTTAAAATCTTGCTTTGGGGAGGACCGAAGCCAAAATAAAAAATGTTACCAAAATTAGTCGTGGTACTGATTGACCAAAATACGAAACAACACCAGAATAATCATTCTTTTTTATTTTGGTTGAGCAATGAACAAGAATGAAAAATAGCATATTTATTTTTTTAGTTCAATTATTTCAACCTGACCATTCTTTGATGCTCATTCGTCTGGGTTTACTTGTGGCGAACCTATTTATCACATTTTCAATATTCAAATCAGCTTCCTTTGTGAATATTGAGTAAAGTTAAACCATTCAAACGGTCTTCCGCCATGGTTGACCTCAAATGGGTTTTCAGGCGCTTTATGGTTGAAAAACTACAACTACAGGTAGAGTCGCAAATATCTGCAGTAAAATCTTTATTGCAGGGAACAAACTCGCCCCAAAACAAAGTGCTTCGATTGCTGTAGAGGGCAGATCTGGTTTATCTTCCCATCTTTTTTACCACAATATTATTTCAGCTCTTAGTTCTTGTTTTGATATATTAATGTCTGCTTCATACATGAAACAAGCCTTGACAGTGTGGTGTAAATTTTATAATTTTTTGGGATGAGGCCTTCGATATGTAATATTTCAGTTAATCTGTTATTGAATCGTGAATCAAGCTGGGTTATAAAGTGATCAATATAAGGTATAAATACCGTACGTTTATAATATTCTTGAGACGAACTGCGCATAAAATATTCACACCGTATAGCATGAAACGATCATCATACATTATTAATTAATTGGTAGATTTCAATAAATAATAATTAAGACTGGATGGACCAACATTTTCGTTTTTTTATTGGAGTGTAGCTGCTTTGGGCTCTGACCCCCCCCCCATAAACACGCCACTGATTAACTTAACTTACTATTATTTAACTACATTCGACTGATATGCACATGTAATACACATGTATCCTCATCTGGTTGTATTACACTTACAGCACTTTCTTTTATTTTTCATCTTTTACTACTGTGTTCTTCCAATATTATGTGCGCCGAATTCCGTTGAATATGATGCATATGTTTACAAATAGGTACTTGAATTCCCTACCCTCAATATCCTTTTTTTGCTCATTTGTTCGAATTTTCAATGATCTATATTTTTCAACCAAATAAAATTTGTCGTATTCACTCGATATTTGATATATACAGTTTTTTGAAGAAATAATATATTAGGTACATATATACCTACTAATGTATGAGTTCAAAAAAAGATGAAAATAAAGCAGGATGGAACTATCATTTTCAACTTCACGAGTTCATCTATATCTCAAAGTAATATTGTGGTTTGACCCGAAGAACTATACTAAAAAGTTGATTATTCTACCTTTAGTAACATAATCAATATGCATATCGTCACTTGCGCTTTCACTTTCAGTATCATGGATTGTATCCAATTTAGCTTGTACTATTTCGAAATCGCTCATTTCTGCAGAATACCGATCCGTCATTACAGGTTCAGTTCTAAATTTTTCTACAGTCCACTTAACGTCTTCATTCCGTCTGGTTAACGGCCTTTCATGATTAATATCTAGAAACATAAAATGTTTTTTATATCACACTCTGGCAGTATAACACATAATGCCAACTGAAACTTATTTAGTAATTGCCCACAATAACCTCAACTCTGTACTAAACAAGCATCCCTATCAAATTTTATTACAAATGTGCCGCTTCACCCTATAGAGCTTTATGCAATAAAAAAAAACGATTTGAGTGTCTTATCTGCTGACCTTAGACCGTTCTTCGATGATCATTCAAACTACACAATCTCACCATCCTTTGCAGAAATGTAATTTTCCGCTCTATAAACAATAAGCAATCTTTCACGGTATAATAGGTTGGAAACCGGACGACTCTTACATAGATGCTGCCTAATACCCTTCTTCATTTGCAATATCTCGCGTAGTACGGATTGAAACAATACATCGATTCGATTCGATCAACTTATCAATCAATGGTTATACCACAGTATACCAAAACAACCAGTAGTGCATCTCAACTTCGCGCATCGGTTGTGCGCAGTTCGCCATTTCGGTTTAGAAACCTATCAAGTTCGGCAAGGACGGCGTATATTCTACTTCGGTTTAGGGACAGTTTAGTTTGGTTTAGTCGCGTAAGCAGTGGCGTAGTGTGAATTAAATTATTTTTTTGAGTAACTGTAATCAAATAAGATGAATAAAGTTAAAGCAGGTGTGGTTTGTGCTGCAAAGAACTGTAAAAGTAAATCATGTTTGTATATGAAAAAAAGTTTTCTTGGATTTCCCTGTTCTCCTGTTTCATTTATTATAAATTTATATATAAGAGTATTATACACTTAAATAGAAATACACATAAATAGAAATTTCAAAAAAGATATTAAAGAAAGAAAGCAAGAAATTTATTGATCTTTACAAAAAGGTATACAATGTTATGCCAGTTACTTCTATAAATAAACAAACACAACATGTTTAAACACGTCATTACACACTGAAAGTTTAAAATCAATTCACATAAATCCAACATGATTACATTTATTTTACAATTAAAATGGAATTTTATTTATTTAATTAAATTTAAATGAGTGAATCAATCTTCATATGAAGATCTGGGCCATTCAAAATCGAATACCTCCTCCATCTCATAAAATGCCTGCCCTACTGAGTGTAAAATTTTTCCATAATACTTGAAAAGTGTTATACTTATATCTTACAGTAATAGAATTCTGTTTGCCTAGCAGTACCCTGCTGATTCATTTTTGTTAGTCTAATCAGGTTTTTGTATTATAGTTGTGTATCATTGATCCAGTGGTATACTTAATATGTTTAATTTTATGCACAAAAGTGATAGCTTCCAAAATGTATAAACAAGGTATTGGGAGAATCTCTTATTTAATAAAAATAGGCCTGATCTCTAACATTATAATAATGATAAGTTAATTATTTGGCTTCATATTAAATAAAATGAAATCTTAATTTGTAATTAAATATTATTGGATTATGAAATTTAACCAGGTATTCAATAAAAATCAATAAGTAAGTATATCCTCTGTTTTATTACAATTTGTTTTGCTATTGTAGCCGATTCTAAATTCTCTAGAGTTTTTTCCTTGTAACAAATTGTTTATTATATAACATTCACAACATTAATCTACTCAATAAAATTTTCTTCGAAACATAAATTTAACAACTTTGAATTATACTAATCCTTCCCTGTCCAAAAAGTAGAACTGTTAGTTAATACGGACCTCGTATCTAAACCCGAATGGCCGTTTCAAGGCCAAATAAAATTATTGCGCACAAGCGATGCGCGAGGCTGAGATGCACTACTGGTTGTTTTGGTATACTGTGGTTATACTAAATAGAACGTGTCCAAATAACGTGACGTTCCCATGGATGGGGATATCATTTCTATCCAGAACAGAAGTTAGAGACAGTGCTGAACTATTGCATTCCCCGGCTCGGTTCCGATTACTTGCTCCGTTTAGTTGATCATAACCTCAAACCATAACGAAACAATTAAAATTTGAATTTATTGTGAAGTGCCCTCAAAATGTGTGAGGGCTTATATGCCAACACTAACAATTTCATTACAATCACGAGAAGGGACAATGAAACAAACTTATCATATGATATTTAGAAGGCAAAAAAAAAACAAAAACTGGTAAAGTGAACATAATGATATTCTCCAAATTACCTTCTACTTGCATATTTTTTAATATTTCTATTATAAACTAAATTCCCCTACTCATTATTTTTTCGCATTCTTTTTAGAATAACCTACTCACTTTGAGATTATATTAGAATTTAGTGTGAAGGTTTTCCGGTGACAGAAAGTCGGTCAATTGAAAAGATCGCACCTTGAATAATGATGTAAAGAACAATCATACTGATTGTCTGGCTACTCTAGGCATGAGTAAACATAAAATCACCTTTTAAATCATCTAATTCGTTTTGGTTTATAATGTCATCTATTTTAGCTAGTTCCTCATCATCGATAACATCGTCATCACTCGTAGTAGGGGGCTTAAATGTGTCTTCGCTAGTTGTTTCTTCTATATGACGTACTGCAGTTTCTACATCACTTTTTTCCGCTCGAGCCCTTAACGCCTCTTCTTGGAGCTCTTCAATAGAAGTTGCACCTAAAAATGACAGAATTAACCCCCCAGTAAAATAATTTAAGAATGTATCTGTTTTGCCCAATTATCAAGTAAACAATTTTTTGGTCGGAAGCGTTTTTATTGATTGTATGAGAAAATCCAGAAAATGGTAAATCACAACAGGTAGTATAGTTCTTTTCACGATCTAAGAAACTGACTTGACTTAGGCTTGAGATGCATAAAACTTTTCTGATTTACCGTGCTGAGCCGGACTAAACCTGATGAAAAATAAAAACTACTAAGTAAATGTATAATAAGAATGACCGTTGAGTGAAAAATTTTTTCACTCAACGGAATGACCCAATAGTCTTATAGGGTATTCAGGTAATAATAAATACGACCATATCACGTCTAATACTTTTATTGCTTTATTGCATGTCATCCCATCTCAGGACAGGTCAG
The DNA here is from genome assembly GCA_910591675.1 of Galerucella calmariensis. NCBI lineage: Eukaryota > Metazoa > Arthropoda > Insecta > Coleoptera > Chrysomelidae > Galerucella > Galerucella calmariensis. Next base: position 279,841 of record CAJUYG010000102.1, on the reverse strand, counting down.
TTTCTTAAATCGTGAGAAAAACTTCACTCAAATTATTGGCAAAACAAATTCTAAAATGGTTAAGCATACAGAACGTATATATTGTTACGCGAGCTGCTGCATTAATGTGCTCAATTAGTGCCCCCAGTGAAATTCCCATATGAGACGACTATGGCTCCTCCGCCGTATTTTCGAGAATGATCTAGAACACGTAACATCTAGAAAAACCCGGCGCATCCACCAAAACTTCGAGTTCGAGATGTTACTAGAAAAACATACGTGAGAATATAAATAGGCAACGAGCATCGCAGCGGAGTCAGTTAGTCAGTTAGTGTTGATACTGAAACGAAGCAATCGCGCCTCAATAAAGTGTTTATTAAGTGACTCTCATATA
>CAJUYG010000102.1:230908-279458 GCA_910591675.1 Galerucella calmariensis | reverse complement strand
GAAGCAATCGCGCCTCAATAAAGTGTTTATTAAGTGACTCTCATATAAATTATAGTTAGTGTGTTATATAAATTATTAAATAAGGACCGTATTTGAATATAAATTGTAAATATAAATTAAATCTGTAAATATAAATTAGAATAAACGTTACAATATTTACATATTAACATGTATAAAATATTAATACTTCAACTCATTAAGAAAAATCTGATATGAAAATATTGAAATAACCTATCTAGCTTTATCAGACATAGAATCTATGGTGAAATAAACTTTGTTAACCCTAGTATCCCACTAATATAACTCCTAATGCCAAAAAAATAATAATTACCTAATTAAATACAAACTAGGTATTAACAACAAATTCTTCCGTAAACCTAAGCCATAGAACTCCACAAAAATGATGAAAAAAAATAATTGAACAGAAACTTCCGTTTTTCAATCAAATCACTAAATTGGTGTTTGACTGCCCTCTCCCAGGAAAGATAGACTAGCATATAATGTGTGCTGTGTGCAACTGTCCGTGATGGTTAGATGTGAAACTTCCCGGGCAGAAAATCAGAACAGCTGAATGGATCTCAATTTCATCAAATACATAGCAGGAAAAACCCTAAAATAAATGGTATGAAAATCCAACCCAAAGAAACCCATAATGGTATGAAAATCCAACCAAAAGAAACCTAGAGCATTGATCCTATTTTTTAATCAATGCCTATAGTAAGAGGTAAGAAGTGAGAGGCTTCTTATTAAATGTCAGCTATTTTTTCTTCATACAAAGAAAAAAGTCGCAAATAAGGATTAGCCACTGAGCGAAAATATCAAAAGAGGCTGGAAACTTATATAAGTGCATTTCCCATGTAAGGAAATTTATATGTTTGATAAAAAGCACAATCAACCAAATGAAATTTTATAATACTGGACTCCGATTGAAAGAAGAATGAGCCAGAGGCATCAAAGCCTACGTCATTGTTTCGAGGATGGCGTTTGGTGAGTTAGATATTCCAGTGGAGTGGAGAGAACGCACTAAATTCTGCCTTATTATAGTTTAGTGTGACCGTCATGGCCCATTCTTCGTTGAATCGTACTCTACTATTAATAATAATAACGAACTAATACGTAACTATGTATAGCTGTTAGGGGTTGCACAAGAAGAACACTTTGTACGTGAAGTGTATTATCCTTTTAAAAGAAATAACTTTCGGAAGTCACCAAAACGACCCAAAATACTTTTGTCTCCAAGACAAACCCAGTTTCACCAACAGTTTTAATCCCGATTTATCTCTTAAGTGGAGCGTCTAATCATGATTAACATTGAAACGTTTCACCATGCTCAAGAGCGGGATTAAATCGACTGATCGCGATTTAGTATAAATCGGCCATTTTTGGTGGATTTATCTGTGTGAAGTCCGATTAGTTCAGATTTCAATATTATATTATAGATGAGGAATACATATTTTTGAATATTTGTGATATATTGTTCATTATGGCATTTCGAAGAGTTTATGATTTTGCCTTCGAAGACGATAGTGGTTAAGATGAATTTATTTTTCGTCGTCCTTCATATAGATTCATTATCAGTTTTTGTTCTCAATTATATGTGAATACTTTCTGATAATATCTACTAAGATCTGTTTATCCTCCACTGTGAATGTTGGGTATCTCTTTTTTTCAGCTTCTGCACGACACTCATTGTTTATTTACTATTGTAAGTTTATTATTACAAAAATAAAATACCCTGACCAGAGCGGTGAAAACACAAACTTTTATTTAGGGTTATGTTTACGTTATTAAATCTCAATGACTGACTGATACAGAACTATACATCTTCACAGAACAATAGAATTTTCTACACTCCATAACGTTGCCAAAATGGTTTGCTGATCTAATCGTGATTTGATACTCGGACGGGTTGGTGCATGGTGAAACGGGAAATATTGTTAACCGATATTACCGATATAGCAATTCTTGGAGTAAGAATTGCTATACCGGTGTAAAAAAGCATCGTAAAACCAACCAGTTTTAAACTGGGTATAAATTCTGGTATAACTTTATTCCCAGAATAACTATACCTAGTATAAATCTCTATTGTAAAACCGGCCCTAAGTCAGCTTAACTATTAAGTAGAGCTTAATTAATCCGAGATCAATCGTAATTTGGTGAAACTGGGCCTAAATCAATTGGTAGGTTTCAAAAATAAGCTCATAAACGGATAATTTGGATCACATTAATTTCAAAGCTGACACGCAAGTTCTATTGCAATGTTCCAACACCAAAATGCCCAAATAAGAAAGGTACATTTTCCGAGCAGGATCGGTAGTACTATTCCTGCCGGGTATCCTAGATAGAGCTACTTTGGATAGTTTGATAAAACACAATTACAACCAATAAAATAAAACCAAAACACACTGGGGTAACCCTTATATACCCCTCAACAAGCTCTCGTTCAGTAGACCTAAAGAAGAAGCCTTAATATAAGACAAAATAAACTTATTTAACAACCACATTTAAAAGACTCAAGAGGTTTGCCTGTCTGTGCATAACAGGTGCGATGGGAAGTAGCATGTCTGCGGCAATGGAAGTAATGCTCAATCTTCCGCCTCTGACTCTTATAACATGTTGGCAACAATTAACGACAACCAACCATATCCAACTAAACTGGTGTGGGTTAGAAGCTTGCAGTCAGGAAGGAACGTTGGTGTGGTACACTGATGGCTCTAAAACTGATACAAAAACAGGAGCTGGAGCCCAAAAAACAGAATATCTTGATCCCTGGATAGGTGAAGAATCTTACCTAAATCCATATTGATATCACTTTTTGATTCCTGAAGTGGTAGATCATCTACATTAAATTCATCATACATATGTACAGCAGTTTCGACTTCACTTTTGGCTTCACGTGGGATAACGTCCGAGGTGGTATTTTCTAATTTAAAGTCTTGTTCTAAAACTGATGCTGAAGGGAATTGCACTCCCAACTTGATTATGTTCAAAACTTTTTGTACTTTATTTATTAACATTTTATTTTGTTCAATTTTTGAATTTAGCTCCGTTTCACTATCAACTTTATGTTTAGAGCGTGGTGATATTACCTGCCTGAAAGAAAATTAATAAATAAAATATTTTTAGCACAATAGAGATTTGGAGATTAAGGCACACGTTTATCTTTTTCTACAGTTAAAGGAAAAAGATTGGATATTTAGTTGTGATACATTTTATAGTATATCAATTTATTTGGAACTACTTATATTTCCTATCACGACCAGAATTTTTTTTGATATAATAAGTTATAACGGCTTTGGATGCAAGCTGGTTTGTCAAATGATAGAACTCTCCTAACATTGACGTAGCTACAACCAGAGATAAAATACTGGCTACAACTAACGTTAATGTTAGGTACTTAATATGTTTAATTCATTTCATCCTTTGTTGCTTCTACTACAATTTTTATATTTGACTGTCTCACTACCATGTTAGTCAATTTATATTATAATATAATAAACAATTGCAATATAATAACACACTTGCCCAATTTCACCAATCATTTCCTAAAGTTAGGTAATACCTAAATTAGATTTTGGAATTGCTAAGTGAAATTTTCGTTTTACCACGCGCTAAGAATTACTTGAGAGTGACAATATTGGGTATTTTCTATCATGTTTAGGCGTTTCTTAGCGCATGGTGAAACGTAAATTCTATTTTGTCATTCCAAAATCTGATTTAGGTATTACCTAACTTTAGGAAATGGTTGGTGAAATCGAACAACTATGTCTTATTTTAAAGCTTACTTATAGGCAATATTATGTTAATACCTAAGAAAAATATAAATTCCAATCAGTTGAACGGCAAGAACATTATATACACTTTGTTCTAAATACGTAACCCATTAGTGTTTTCAAAACTGATGTGGTTGTTGATAAAAGACAATTAAAGCATCTACTTGTAATCACCGTCATCCTCAAAACTCTCGTGGACGAGATAACCAAACTTATCTGAAATAAAAGCCTTTATTTTACTTTTTAATGTAGCAGTAGGCTAAAATGGAAACGACGTAGAAGCTTTTCTTTTAACTATAAACTATATAGGACTGAAGAACGAAATTAAATTTTTTGAGAAAACTAGTCCAAGCTAGTTCAACAAATTCAGTATTATTGTATGCGTCATAATGAGTAATTTATAAAGCTTACACAGACATTCATTAATCCAGGAGTTCTATACTCAACTATAATTGAAATAGAAGGGTTTCCATAAAATGGACAAAAAAACACAAACGTGTGTTGAATAAAACAAAACCGAAACTTCCCGCAAACTTTTTGAAGACTGGTGTGTTTCGAAACAGTTGGAAGTTTTGTTTTTCAAGTTTGGAAACGGTCTTATCAACGCTGGTATAGCACACCCCTGTTATAAGGAAGAAATTACATAAAAAATATTTTTTCTTGTGAATACTGAGAATGTACAGGCCACTTCTACCTATCGTTACCGATTTCACACGTCGTACGTTCAATGCTACCTGTTGTTGCTAGATATGTTTTATCTATGGTTGCTGGAATAGTTAAACCAATTTTGATTGCCTCACAAACCGCTGAGTAAGGAGTAGTGGCTTGAACAATTACATCTGCGTATTCACTAACTGATTTATTTAAAATCGTATTATTTGCTTTGCTTTGTCTTGATCATCTTGGACCATGCCGTAGCTTCGGCAATAAAATTATGTAGAAGACCTCGCAAAAAATGCTGATTTGTCTAATTTTCTCGTTTTCTAGCTGCCTAAGCCAAAAATTTTTTTGCGAAGAAACAATAGAATCTAAGAATGGGATATATTTTGATGTTCTAACAATTTTTTTCACATTCTCAATAATTGATTCATTTGATCTGTAAGTCTGTTTTGCCACTACTCAAGGACGCTTTAATGCAAGATCCAATGCGTATTGCGAAACTTCTTCTAAAACTTGTAGTGAGTTTTCTTAAAATGTGTAGATACACCTCCTTGAAGGTAATCCTGGACGGCGCCCATGGTCTTATCAGAATGTTCCGAAAATTTCGTTTTGCTAGTCTGAGTTTTATAACAAATTGGTATGTAAGTAAATACCATTTTTTTCATAGAATAAAAATTGTTTTCAAACGCTGTAGAAGAATACCGTAGTGCAAAGTGTATACAGTTCAAGATTTGAAATTGTTACAAAAATCTCAATAACCAATATTAAAACTCGATCAATTGACAATTGAAAAGTTAAATGCAATGGCATTGGATAAAAACATAATTTCGGGTATTATGCTCATAGTTGCTTAAATACCAATGAAAAAACTTATTTAACGGTAATTTAAGAAAATATACCAACTGAATTTACATGGAACCATAAACAAATTTAAATATAAACACATCACACGTATTCCGAAAATCACAGATCATGATGATTAATGGTAGTACGGGATTGTTAAAAAGTAAAACAATATATTCACATTCAATATACCTTCAATTTATTTCGACATTAACAGCATAGATTGTACAAGCTTTAAACAAATTGATGTCATCGTTATATAAATTAACAACTACAATATACAAATCTGACATTGTCAATACAACTTTTATCTGTGCATACACTATCACAAATTTTTTTAAATTCTCGTTACAACTAAAATTAATAACCTAAGACGATCATCCAATAATATAAATACATAATTATGCGAAATCCACCAATAAATACATCACATTACGTCATAATTATAACGTAAGTTTAGCACTACTTGAAAGAAATCAAACACCCGCAATTGAAAGAAAAACTAAGTATAAGTTAGATGGAAAATTTCTCACTATAGGTCATTTGATAATAGATTTATTTGTTGAAATTTACCAAAATCTACTGGAAAATAAAATTTGTGAATATGACTATGTGATTTTGATATTTCTGCATATTTGAAAGAAAATACGTTTAGCTATAGTTAATAATTAACAGACTTCATGTTTATTGTTAATAATCGGTAGCTAAATCAATGGGCCAAGACCAACCACGATTTTAGACAATAAAACATTTCACGAGCTGTATATGATCAATGGAACAGAACAAAATTAATAAAATATGACCAGCTTTAAATTAAATTGAACCTTGAAATAAGAGCAATTTATATAATTCATGATAAAATCAGCAAATAGAAACTAGGAATTGATCATATTGTAAAGGTAACCGATTATACGCTTGACGATGTGGTTTAATTACATCAATTTTGCGATAGTAACCACTTTTCGAAGTTCTGAAAAAAGACAGTAAATTGGATCTTTGACGCATCTGAACACGCAGAACACGCACATAAGAAGAACCCACTAGAGTCTAGAAGTTGCAGTCATATGCGCGAACAAGCTGCACATAATATCTGAACATTAATATCGGTCAAAGCATTATGCCACTCTAGTGGGTTCTTCTTATGTGAAACGGAGTCTAGTTTTCATCATTCTGTAAAGAGCGAAAATATGAATTTCTTGAGGAGACTTGAACGAACACTTGGACGGTATTTTTGAAAACCGGGTGTTCAATATGAAGCGAGAGGCACTGATTAAATGGATGGAGTGGTGAAGACGATTCGGAATACTTTCTGTAGGAAAAGTTTTCCAAGATTTTAATCGGAAAATTTTTCAAAAACGAAGGCGACACTTATGCTGAATTTACCTGTATTGAATACTGAAAACTCAAGGGGCGGAGAGAACTACCGCTGCATCTACTACCGAAGATGTTAAGCAATAGGGCACTAAATATGAAAGGAATCAATTGTTCTTAACTCCAAATACAGATTGGAAGAAGACAGGAATTTGGTACAAAAATTGTCCAAACTCAGTAAATGGACACATCTAGGCGCACAAGAAGGTAAAAACAACCAATCGTTCATCCGCTGTAAGCAATTTGACAAAATCTGGAGCCAACTTACAAAAAGTTATTCAAACTACTGGTCATTCTTCAATTGAGTCTCTAACCATCCCCAAAGCAAAGCTCAACATCGTTGAAAAAATGAGAGAAAAAACGCTGCCATATGATATCAATGTTTCATAAATTACATACAATAATTGAACTTTCAATATTAATACAATTTATTCTCTCTAGAGCAATCAAAAGTAGTCGTGTATTTCCGAAGCTCTTATGACATTATTACTTAAAATATCAAGGACATGTCTTCTCCTTCAATTATTAATGAAGTAGAAATAATTGAAAAAAAAAATGATGATATAGAATGTAGAAACGGGTGTAGAGAATATCTTGAATGGAAAACATCAATAAAGTTAAAGCTGATATAAGACGGTTAAAGTGTAATCTGGGTAATTTTTGAGATTACTGAAAAATGACAAATACAGTTATTACAACTTATCATCAAAAGGAAAAAACTTTTTAAAAAGTGGTTAAAAATATCATAGTATCTTTATAGTTGGTCAAATTGTCAGTGAATAAAGCTAGATGGGCTGGAATAATCACCAATGCTCTTAAAAGGCAAGACACTGCTGAAAGAGAAAACACAACTCTAAATCTAAATGATGCATTTCTTTTTGTTATGTGCTCCAAACAGTAACAGATGTGGATATAATATTTTGTGGTTTTTAATATACTATAGTAGCCAAACGTATCTTGACAAGTATGTATTGTTTCCGTTACATGATTTAGTACTGACTATTGATTTGCTTTAAGTAGTTACTGACAGCCATAGTAGTTCTTAAATTATTGCTATAGATCATTGTTTCGTATGTAAGTTTTGAATAAAACCATCAAATAATAAACTATACGAAAACGAAATATTAGAATCCCATAATTCTGACATCCACGACAATGATCAAATCGATGGTGCATAAGAGTGTTTGGTCAATAACCCATATCATAGGAAATGGCTTCATGTTCATAAATTACCATTTCCACATTTTTTTATCAACCTTGACCGTTTTTATACAATATGAAAATATTCAATCGGAAAAAAACTTTTTTAATTAGTCATTGAGTTAAATAGGTTAGAGATTAATGGTAGACTTAATGAAAAAAATCAGCAGTAATGGTCGATACCTGAGGCATATTTGCATCAAAATAATCTCACCAAATGTCATATCTTAGCTGCTTTCCATATGACCAAATGTTTGTGCTTGAAACACGAGCGCCTCGAGCACAACAGAGGAACTTGAACTACAATACAATTGCGGCGCCATAATTTCATAAACGTCAACGTTTTCGGGCTTCAAGTACAAAAAATCCAGTAGGTACTTCAGCAGAAAGTATTTCAGGAGAAAAGAGGAGGTATTCTGTGTTTGAAACGCAATGACAGTTAGAACGCGCCCGGGGGTTCGTTTGCGTGCTCAAAATGGTTAGGTGGAAAGCGGCATTGATTACATTTCAACATTGTTACACATTTCTAAGTAGTGATTATTATACGCTCTCAAAATTATGGAAGACTCCAAAGCGACTATTTATGCTAAATGTATATATATAATAGTATTAAGCACAAACACTAAAATTTAAACTGTAATATTTTGTATCAATCTACTTTGCCCACATAAATCACACACAGTTGTACTCAAAAGTGCAGGAAAAATAATTTTCTACAAATGGCTGACAGCATTTCAAATGTGTTCTTCCCAAGTATGCCATTTTAAACGCTGATTGTTACAAGTTATAATTTTGTTCCCGAAAAAAATGGCAGTAACAAAGACAAATTGTAAAATCAGATTATTTTCCATCATTCTCAAGCCAATATTAGAGTAACTTTGTCATAAGATGTTTGTTTCAAAAATAGGAAATTGAATTTGTCATCGACTTTCAAGATCTTTATTATGGTGGTTATATGAAATGTTCCTTTGCCTTTTAGAATATTGTGTTCGATGCATATTTGGCAATTTTTAAGGAATATCCTTTTCCTGTCCAATTATGTTCGTTTCATCAAATAAAAACGTAAACACTTTGGCAAATCATTTCAAATTACTTAATTTTCTTATAAATTCAGTTACTATTTTCTTCTTGGTTGGCTATAAGCAATGATAAAAACGAAACTGACAGGTATTTCAAAGACCACAATCAAACACTAACTTCTACTTTCGATTAACCTATCAAATTGGTATTTGATTTACAATCAAATAAAAAATTGGTGGTATCCAACATTTGGAATTGATCACCTTTATCGATTGATTATATATTTTCTACTTTTCAATATTTACAAAACTAAGTTTATTCCTTCAGAAGAAGAGTTGGAAAATATTATATTTGAAAAACTATTATGGTTATCTCAAAAGACTTACTGTTATTATTATTAAAGATGTGTACCATATATTTCTGCCAAATTACTAATCCAGAATTGTTTCTAAATTCATTTTTGCAGACATGAATTACAAATATTAATTTTTTTCATTTTGTTTTTTTTCTAATCAGTACTTCACAAAACGCGATTTCTGTAGGTACTATTAAATTGAACGGATTCAGTATTTTCACTACCACGTTAGAGTCAAACATCTCAAAAGGTATCTTAAATACGTTAAACAATATTTTTAGTTTATAATTGAAAATCTCTCTACTTGCACTAAAAATATTTCTCAAATCAACATGTATCTTACAAAAATTCAACACTAAACGAATAGTTAAAAAAATCAGGATATTACTAAATTTGATTATATTTATTTTCACATGATAGTCTGTTCAACTACACTTGAAATAAAAATATTTTCATTGTTTTTTATATCAAAAGTTTTTTATGGAAATCAGAGTAAATTGTTTGGAAGAGCCCAAAATGTAAAGAAGAAATATCACTATATACGACAAAATGAAATTATTGTTAAATTCAGAAGCACTCATTATACTCCAAACTTCTGAAAAGACAACAAATAGATGATGGTAGACAGAAAATTAAATTCCTATGGTTTAAATGTCGATCCAAATGTAAAATCTTTTTGAAAACTAGAGGTATGTAAATATCTATCAAATCACAATAAATTATCATTTGGATCATCAACTATATCCACATTTACAAACTTTTGAAATAGAACGAGGTGGCTTAAAGTGAACTGTGAAAATAATTGTACTCCAATTCACGTGTTTATTGACAATTAATTTTCAGAACTATTCGATGAGAATGCTAAAATATGAAACAAATCAGATTGAGTTATTGAGATTACATCAACTTTTAGATTGTTTTTGTATCTTTGAGACTCCCGAGGCAAAACTTGGTGAAAAAATCCAATGGAATGGACCAATGAATTAATCCGATCATATCGATCCTACTGACACTGTAAGATAGCAACCCTAGCTCAAAGCAAATTGAGATATTTTGGTTAAACCTGATAAGGATAATCAGCCTACCATAAAAATAAGGATTATAGTGGACTTGTGCAAATAACAGAGCATATTACTAAATGATAAAAATAAATAATTGGATTTTGACTAGGCTTATCCGAGAAAATTGATATATTTTTCTAAACATATAAAACAATATTGTAGAAATCGTTTAGACAAGTTTTTCAAATAAATTATAAGAATCACGCACAGATTCTAAAGAAAGTTCGTTTATGATTAAGTATTGTATAAATGTACAGTCTAAACGTTCATCTAAATTATCCGTGACTCGATATACAGAGGATAATCAAGAAGCACAGACGATAAACGTTGTAAGTCGACAGATAGTTATTATTAATGGGAGAATGTTTAAATATCGTTCTTAAATTACCAGCGAGTTTTGTAGTTCCTATTAATGAAGTAGTATCACTTCACTTGTTTGACTAGTGTACTTTCCATAAATAAAAGCGATGGCCCGAATGTACCATAAAATAATATATTATAGCCTAGCGACGGCATTATATATTTATATATTTAAAATCTCAAGAGATTTGTATGTCGTTTTATATAATCAGCTGATGAATATACAATATTTACAGCTTCCCAAAACAATGCGCCTAAAATTAAGGCCGATAATTCGTGGGAAAAGACTGAATAATTATAAATTTTTTCAAAATTTTTTTAGTGTCAGTCTTAGTACCACGAATCAGAAAAAATCTAACAACTAAAGTAAGTTATCGCATAATATATTTTGTACATTACCAAATATTTTCAATTTTTAATGTACAATATTTACACAAAAAATAATTACAAATAAAAGATACGGGCAAAATAATCGCAAAACCCGAGACAAAAAGTTGACAACGAATCTTTTCACAAAGATGTTGACGTTGTCGTTGATTTTATTTACAAAAATTCGGCGAAACTAGCCTTTATCTTTGTTAATTCGGTAGGTATATAATCATAAGACGGATATTGCGGATATACGTACCACCCGCATTTACAAACTAAACATTTTGACACAGCCTTCTCCAATCTAATATACACGACTATTCTTTTCGATACCTCGACTTTTTCAAATTCCTGCCTTTCACCAAGATTTTCCATTAATTTCGCTTCTCTGTCAAGAGATTTTCCTCGACTTCATCGAGCAAACAGTTTCACCCTCAACAACATCATATTTTGTTTTTAAGATTCACGTTCTTTCTTCACTTTATAATCGTCGCCCAAGATCGTGGCGATTTCTCCTTGCATAAAAGCCCACGGTACGTTTGAATTTGCCAACGGGCATTTCTCTCCACTTGGACAGTACACCTAAAATAAAAATAAGAAGAATTATATATTTTACTATTTTTCTATTTTACTTTTATATTGAGTTGTCCAATACATTATTTATAAAATAACGTATTTTAATAAAAAAGTGGGTTTTCTGCATGTGTGACACTTTCTTCCGCCTATCGAATAAATAAAAAAAATAGGAAGATATAACAAAAACCTTTGACATACACTGATGTTTAATTAAAAAATTCATATGACAGATGGTAAAAATCTTCAAAAATCTTGGCGTTGTGAATGTTCCGCCCTTGGGATGCTAAACAATACTTTCAAGCGAAAAACTTTAGACCTTCTTAAAGTTACCAGCAACTTAGGAAAGGCATGCTTAAATTCTTAACGGTGCAAACGGGCATAATTCAAAGGTTTTTTCCGTGTACATTCATTTTTGTAACTTATATAAGATTTGGACTCCACAAAAATAAAAATATTTGTCATAAATTGTTTAGTTTGCAGGACACCCTATTCATTATTCTATAAAATAGCACTTATCTAATCTGTATATATCTACTCACCTCTGATCCAGCCCCTTGTCTCTTTATACTTTCTCTGCTACACGGAAAACAAAATTTGTGATGCGGCACTGAGGGGCATTGTACGAAATGAGTGTCTTCTAATCTTTCCTGGCACAATGTACATTTCAAAGTTGCGGTAGCAGTTGGTGTTGCAGCAACATTTTCACCATTCCCTGTTAAGGCTTCGTTGTTGCCAGCTGTCATATTACCCGCTTCCGTTGACGTTACCGTTGTAGATGAAACGTGCCTCGATCCTGATGACCGCCTGCCACTCGAAGAACCTGCTGAAAAGAAAGTAACGAAATTCAATACAAATCATCAGGTAAAACATATAAAATTGCAGGTAGTTTAAGTTTAATAAAATTAATGTCGCACAATACTCTTAAAATTACTATTAGATACTAGTTGACCGCTTACGGACTAAAATGGCAAATAGAATTTGAGAAAAAGCCTGGAGAATTATTATCCAATTTATCGAACTGTCGTGTGGTACTCGATATAGTATATAGTATATTATAGTATAAGTGAATATTAAAATGGTTGAATTGCGTTGTCATGGAAATGAGGAAAACAAAATAATTTGCATTTTGATGGAAGTTCAACTTCATTGTGTTTTGAGAATGTTGATAGTATTAATTTAATTAACATTTCCTCTGATTTGAAAATCAAAATATCTCAAACAATATCAACTGTACTTTATATTTATATTTATAAAATTGAAATTGTTAAATATTGTTCGAATAAAGGTTTTGACGTTACAAAGTACTCCTGTCAGATCAATAATGAAAAAATTGTCCATTCTTTTTTTAATTTCTTGGGAAATTAAACCACAATATTTTTAAATTCTTTATTTCAACGTTCCAGCGTTCCAGCTACCGTTGTCAAGAAAAAAAAAGTAGAAATTAATTTTTATCCCTAACTGACACAACAGAAAAAATTTGACAACTAGACAATCAAAAAATATTTTGAAGTTTAAGACTGCAAAATTTTGTTATCAAATTTTTATTAAGGTCCATTCATAGTAGATCATATCTCTGCAAAATGTGAAATGAAATATTTCATTTTATGACATTCCAACGATATGATAGTCTACTAGAAATGGAATCCAGTGAAGTGCATTGTCATTTAGACATGATTTAGACTTCGTTTCTCGAATGTTGCCATGGTAACTTTGAAAAACGCGCGTGTTTTATAGTTCGATTTAAACACGCTGAGGCGTGCTTTAAATAGCTAAAATGGTTCACCAATAAAAAAAATTATTTTCTGACGTTACAATCAGATCAAGAAAATAAATACGTTGCCATGTGGTTGTCATTCAATAAAAAATATGTGCATTGAATAATTCTCGCTGGAATTGTGTATGAAGATTATTTTGATTTTCTAGAACGTATATGAATTACTGAAATTGATCCTGATTTTTCAACCAATATATAGGTTAAAGTCAAAATAAATCGTCTTTCTTTTTTATTGAATGCCGAATACAGTATTGCCAGTAGGTAAAGTGAAACTACTAGTAACAACATTGCTATTGACAAAACCATGGAATATTCTTGCTATGAACGCAGAAACAGAATACACAATTTCTTGACCATATCGCTGTATGTTATAACCATAACAATATTGTTTATACAGTGTTTTTAGCAATATGGAAGCAGAATAGCACTGAATGTATCGTAAATAACAGAAATGAACTAAATCTACCCTGAAACGTTCACAGTCAATGTGAAGCTACATTTCATCAATGAGAATAAATGGTTCGCTTGTGGGTAGGTCAAGACTCGAAATGATTTATGGATTTTTTATCTTTTCGGCTTTTTTAAACTTCAATCAATCCGCATACTGTTATTTTAACGTGAAACGGTGCAAATTGATTTAACTACCTATACAAAATTTATTATTATTTTCCGTGTTTTTGTTTCGGTTTTTGTATACCAATTTTTTTTCCAAATTACTGTCCAAGCCAACAGGTCAGGTATATTTTCTACTTACTTTTCTACTAATATCCATTTTATTAAAAATTAACATGATTGAATTATTAGTTTTTCTGATAATTTGTATTTATTTACCTATCACCACAAAATGAATTTAAGCTCGGCAAACATGCGCTTACCAGAAATCCGGAAAAGGACAAAAATAATTGTGTGACTTACCTGTCGAATTTGGTGAATGTTGAGATCCCCTAGATGCGGATCTGGGAGCTACATTAGTAGGCGGGCTACCTCCTGTTGAGCGAGGACTTCCGGGTGGTAGATTGTCAGCTACCGAGATCAGAGCCGCCATAGGACTTTGACCAGAACCTGTGGTAGGTTGAGCCTGTGGCGTCGCACCAGCCATATTGGCTTCAGGTGGTGAGCTTGTCCTGTTGTTTAATGGAGAACTTGAACTTGTCCCATTTGCACTCGCTACTGAGACAGGTGCTACAAATTATTAAACGTATTTATTATTTTTCTATAATAAACTCTGGAAGTATTGGAATTGTAGATAAATTATAGTTAGTAATGGAATGCGATAATCCTCAACCAGATGTTTAACGGATAATTATTGGGTTGTACTCAAAATTTACGAAATAGTTTACAATAATTTAATATGTAGTTCGGTACCACAATTTAAAAGTTTATGAAAGAAAACTTGTGGTGGATCACTTTGAATATAAAATTATGCGCTATGAAATATTTCACTATAAAATAAAATAGTTTCCTCACCTAACAGTTACTATTAAATTATACAATATGTTGTCAAGTTTGAGTACAACTCTAACTGAAAGCATGTTGAAAAGTTATGATTTTACAAATAAGCTCTTTACTTAACTTCATTTATCAATATTTTCAAGGTTATTAATGTGTATTCTGAATCATAATTAGTTGGATTTTTGTCAATTAATAATCCGAATGAAAACCTATGCGATAAACAGTTAGGTACCTAGGTATATACGCTGATGTCCCCATAAGGTATCAAACATAAGTTCAAAAAACGACCAACATTGAGGCCAGGGTGCTGTTTTTGATTAAAACTAGTTTCATCTTTAATTATTAGGTATAAGTAATCAAAACGTTTATAGGTTGAATGTTCCTAGGTACATCCTTTGATATGAACCTATGTCCAACCTAATACAATGACGTACATCTTACTATAATAATAGTTCTATCGTTTTTTTATGTCGACATCGACATTGCATTTAAACGTTCAGATTCAGAATACTTCATTATTTATCAACTGTTCCCGCTGCCCAAGGTTTTGTATTTTGGCTCAGTTTACTGTCGTCGATACGATGTGATGTTCACGTGACCTCTTTCCTACGTCTCGTGACGTAGCTTGTAACAATTACGTGCTTCGGAAGTTATCGCATACGATCGAACATATTCGTTCTACGAGAATGCGACCGCGGCGAGTTTTTCTTGGTTACGTCGTATTTTTATACAGTGAACATCGTCATACGCAATGTTGCCACATCTACCACTCGCCGCCTCAACTGTAAAATGTGTTGCTAGGTTGATTGCAGCTTCGTGGCCAACCGACCAAATAAATCATGCACTTGATACCACGACAGACGAGATGTTTTAAATAAACAAAAACGTGTTTGTATATAAATGTGACATGAATTCATTACGTGATCTTCTTCTCTTGTATATTTGATAAGACGTCGTAAAAATAACAGTTATTATTAATTATGTATATTATCTCGATTGTTAGCATGTGGCAGGAATTCGCGAAAAAGATATCAATAACAGATTACTTTATCGTGAATAACATAAAAGCAATACAAGTATTATTTAAAGTTTCTCAATGTAAAGTAATTATTATGACATGGCCACTTTTTTGTAACTAGAATACCTACCGGCATTTGCAAAATTGATTGCAATGCCAAATCGATAATTTACTAACACACATGCCCACGCTCAATTTGACAAAAAAATAAAACTAAATCAAAATAAAAAATTAATACCTACCCAATATATATATATATATATATATATATAATTGATATTTAAAATTGAATTCGTTGTGTGATTTTAGCGAACTAAATCAATGATGAATACAAATTCTAAATAAAGAAATTGGATGTTACATGTTACAGCCAATGCCAAGGTGGGCTTTCGCCATATTAACTGTGAATCTGTTTTCACATAATAGGTTTGTCCCAACTTGGTATTGTTCTTTTTTTTCTCATTCCAATTGTAATTTTAATAAATAAAGAATGAATCAAATAAATAATAGTTTGAATCCAAACGATACCTAATTGAACTAGTTTAATAGAGCACTAACATCTACTTTGTAAGCTCATAATGTAAGCAAAAAAAAGTAAGCAATTATGACGAACAAGAGTTTCAGTTTTTGCAATTGATTTTGGACAAACGTTATTACACGTGACATGGGCGTACCTATTTTGACATAGGAAATTAACGGAAACTATTGCATTTATAACTTGTCTACAAATTAAAGGTAGTTGTAAAAACTAATGAAATAACAAAACTTTGAAATCACTTGCACATGTAGTTTTTTTCTAATAAGTAATTATAAAATACAATCTTTTTAATGATCATTGTGTTGTAGTTGAAAATTTACGACTCAACTTTCAATACACTTATATATTGTTTCTGAAAGTAAATAATAGTTTGTTATATTTCTATCCATGACTCATTCTCATAAAAAATGCTGATTTTAACGCAGCACTTTTCAAGGTAGTTGTTGCGATTTGAATATGTTGTTAAACAAATTTGCATCAAAAATTACCAATGCTAATTTTACAGTTTGCGATTATTTTATCAGTGTACTAGGTACTAGTAAACTTTTGACGAATCGAAGTAGTTCAAACATTTAAATTCATTGTTTTCAATATCTTGTAATTAATTTTAGTTATTAGAAGAAACAAATCGTTTTCGGAATTCAGTTAATAGGGCGTTAAACAAAAGTATCATAGGTTGGTTTTAACTGACTAGAACCGTTCTAGTAGGTATCACAACTGCAGCTGCACTAATTAAAACAACGAAGTGCGAACAATGGAGAAATTTGGGAAGAAATTGAAGAAGACTACAAAGTAAATCAGAAACTCTTTTATAAAGCATTAAATAAAATAAAAACAGAACAAAAAATAGTAACGAAAATGTAAGACAGCAAGCAGATAATAATAGAATAGTTAAACTAACAAACTATTACTGTGCCATGAATACCAAATTTAAGAAATGTAACAAAAGAGGATAGAATTAAAACATAGATATAAGAAAAGACCTAGGAATACAATCAATTTTAGAATTGATAGAAGAAAGACAACTACGATGGTGGGGACATTTACAACGTATGGATGAATGAAGACCAGTTAAGAAAACATAGAAAGCAAAAATTAGAAAAAATAAAAAAGGGGCAGACCAAGAAAAACTTGGATTAAGGTAGTAGCTATATTACTGGATAAATGGATTTAGCTCAAAATAGGAAATAATTGAAAAAATCGTGACGGAAGAGTAACTTCAAGACACCCTACACCACCTAAGAAAATGACTAATCTAACATTTTCTTGAAAAATAATAACGTAAAAGATAGAAACAATTGCAAAAATAAACAAAATTATGTAGTGAAGTTTGTCACTATTTACAATATTTTAAAAAAATTATACATTATAAGTTATGTTAGGTTCAGTTCTATAGACTCTGAGAGATTATCGGGTTTGTTCAAACTCTCAAACTCAACTCAAACTTATACAAATTTCAAACGGTCCGAGAATAGCTCTTAGTGCTGAATAAAGTATGCATGTAGTTCTACACAATTCCAGATTGTTTTTTTGGACTAAGATATGCAGTATTCAGATCATTTAAAATATTATAAATGTTTTAGTTAGAAATGCTGTATTTAGTAGAAACGAAAGTCTACCAAATATAAAAAATAGGAACCTATCAAACTAAATTTGAATCAGTGATTCGAAAATGGACCGAAGGCAGATCTGTCATAGAAATCCAGATACAAAAAGGAATTTGATAATACTAAGGATGTTCAACACGGCCAACCGGGTCAACCCGTTCTTTGGGGAATTTAGAAACTCGAAGTTCGTGTACATATGAAACATTTAAAAGACTACGTTATAAAAAAGTGTAGAGCAGACGGTACAGGTGTAGATATTTTGCCGTTGTTTTGAAAGACGTTATTATCTACCTAGGTACGTTGATAAACAGCCAGCTGGCTCTAAAAAGGAAATCGACCATCTGTCAGAAGGTCTAGAAAGAATTCTTTATACAAAAGAAAAAAAATAACCTACATATGCTCACATAAGGGCGGATATATATCCTAACGAAAAAAGATTATACTACATACATAACATTTTAGAATAAAGTATATTATGCGGAATAGTTACGAGTATTTGTTTAGACATACAAACTGTTAATCCTTTTCCTTTTTACAGAAAAATTTACAGTTTGTAGTTTTTATTAAAATTTAATAGCAGAATAATTAATATGACATATTTCCGAGAGAACCATCAAATAATAAATATGTATGTTACAGATTCAAATAGGTATAATTTTATCAAGATATCTACCTACTCAAGTTTCATTCTGATCATGAAAAAAACTGAGGTAGACAATAAATGGTTTTCTCTAGCTATTAGTTCTTTTTGACTGAGATCACAATTTTTCTCACCTCACATCAGTAATGAGCGCGTTATTTTTTATTTATTCACTTCGAAGTGAGCTGAGATTTTTCCTCCCCTTTCATCGATACCTGCATGTAATATGCGGGGGTATTAGTTTGATTTGTTTTAGTTTTAAAGAACATAATCTAATTTTCTTTGGATTTGAGTGAATCTTGTCTATCGGATTATGGAAAGAATTAGGTACTTTCAATCAATTGAGTGTGTCTCCCTTTTTGGAGCTTATTCACATGACTTTATCTCAGATCACATTAATTGAAGTGAGTTGAGATCTCAGTCAAAATGCATTATTTTCACTCACAGAATATCTATACGTAAGAAGTGAAGTGTAGGGGTTAGGTCGTTTGTTACTTCTTGGTTCTATTGTAGGTATAAAAATAGGTGGGTAATAAGAAATTTTCAAATTTTTGGTCTTCTATTTTGCGGTGCACACGAATTCCCGTCAGTTTTTAAATTAACAATGTTGCCAAGATTCTCAATTAAACTTTTCTGACAAATTAAACTTCAATTCCAACAATGTTGTACTAATTCGGCTATTTATCAAAATGTTTGCAGATACATTTTTATGAATGAGCTTCTAGATATTCAAAATACTTACAGTAGCCGGTTTAAATGCTATACATATTTCGTTCAAAAACATTTATTGGCACGTTTATAATATACATATAACAGATTCTACGAAATATGATGTCATGCAATTCAAAAATAGTATGTTTATATAGATATATTCAAATTACAAAAAATATTTATAAAAGTATATTCACTACACCTACTTTGACTTTACTTGCTCCAATTAAATATATTTATTATTTCAAGTAGTTTCAGACTTGCTTGGCGCAGACATTTCTTCATGATCCTTTTAGATTGTTTTACTAATAATAATATTCTCGACTATTATGATTATACCAACAATTGCAAAAAAATTATGAATCACGAACAATATTTAGTATAATCAAATCTCCTTATTCCTAGACTAAGAAATAAATTGGTATGAACAAAAGACCCCCCAGACAAAAAAATTGTACGATTAACAAAGATGCAGTTAAACCAGTCTATGCTGGGCACTGAGTACCCAACCAGTTACAATGACATCCACATGACCTTGAAAACTTTCTCACGAATTGTGCTCCAGTCGAGCTAGCATCTGCAGATATAGAAAATATGGCTCTCGAAGACTTGTTAAAAATATTATTTCATTTTATTCGCTTTATAAAGCATTAAAAGTTACTTTTTAGTTTTCTCAGAGAAAATTGAGTTATTTTCTCTTATATGGGCATCCACAGATGAATCTAGTTCCATTTTTTTAATATCTCTATAAAGGTTATTTGACCTAAGGAAGGTAAGTTCTATTTTAGCCGTATTTTCATTATTCAAACTTTTTTTCATATTTTCAGGTAGGCATAGTTACCTCCTGCTATTATTTTTATTTTAGTTTTAATTTTTATGGTTCTATCTAAAACTCTATTGACCCTAATTTCACCTATAATTATTAGGTATTAATTCAACAATGCAATATAGTTGATTTACCTAACTAAAAAAACGATAGTAGGTCTTCAGCTCCTGTGTTTTCGTTATAACTTTAACCCTCTCGTCTCCAAGTAACCCATTTTATTTTTCTAAATTGGAAACCCATGTTTTTTATTTTCCGAAAATCGGAAGTTGAGTTTGGTTTTTGAAAAATATTGTACGCGTTTTTGGAAATGTATGAATACACTAGATAAGCAGTTCTCAACTGGGTGGTGCATATTATTATTTGCGATGGTACACAAAAACAGACTTAAAACGACGATGTTAAAGTAGTAAATTTGATTAAGCTTTGAATTCAAGACTCTTTCTGCTTTTGCATTCGGAAATGGGAAGTATTCACGACAGTTTGCTTCTACATACAGAAGTTAGTTGGTTATAAAGAGGAGAAATGCTATTTCGATTATTTGAGCTTCGCTCCGATATTCAAATATTTCTAGCTCAACGATTTGAATCTAGGTTTGCAAGACAAAACATATAACTCGCTTTGTTACTATTGATAAGGTCAAATGTCAAATCTTTCATAAAAAAATTTGAAGTTGTGAAATCAAGTCTTGAAAATAATTCGATTCAATATTTCGTTGTAGATAATGAAATTAATATCGGTTCTGATGTACTGTTAAATTTCAAGATTCATTGCGATAAATTAATCGAGCAGTTTAATGAGTACTTCAGAGAAAACTACTCTGAATTCGAATGAATTCAATCCCTTCCTTGTTTAATCGCCCGCCCGGGGTTTAATTGCAACCGAATAAGAAAAACTTATTGGTTTGTGGTGTGGGTGAGCTAAAGTTAGAATTTAAGGACTACGACCTCGGTTAGGCAAGAAGGAATGTTGATCACCCTTCTGCAAAACACGCTTTAAAATTCTCAATGCCCTTTATATTACGACAACATGCCTGTGTGAGAATGGATTTTCCGCGATGTTGTATATTAAGAATGTATACAAAAACAAACTTAATATAGAACCTGATTTTCGGCTATATCTGAGTAACACGGAACCCGTTATTAACAAACTATGTGGAAAAACTCAAGTAGAACCTTCTGACTACTTGGTTATTGTAAGTAGGACTCTATGTATGAGTCCTTGCTAAAAATGCAATGACAATGTTTTTACTATTGTTGAATTTTATCTTTGGGATAAAATTTTATCATGTGAATTACAATTAATTAAATCACCCACTTAAACCTAGAAGAACCGATAGGTATTTTGGTTAGGTGGTACTAGAAATTATAAAAAGTATTTTGTGTTACATTACTCAAAAAGGTTGAGAGCCGCTGTGGTAGCCAACGCAACAAATTTCAATACAAAACCCAATCATCTACATTCTCTAAATTACTTCAGAGTTGATACATTCTTAAATAGTACCCAGAATATCTCTATAATTGTTTACATATTCATTCACCGGCACCGAGACCAGCACACACCAAATTTAAAAAAATATAATAAAAACTCAACGTATTATTTTTATTTGCCATATGGTGCATTAAGACTGTTTAAAAAAATATATATTTTTTTCCATTAAATATGCTGTGAATATGGTAAATATTTGGTCCCCAAAGATGAGGTCACGAAAATAAAATACTGCAACAGTCTGAACTCTTCATATTCATATGAAGAGGTGGTGCATTTATAGTTTCTATTTTACATTCAAATAACATGGAAACAATTTTCTTATGCTTTGGAATTTTATAGCTCACCTCAAAAAAATTCCATCATAAACTCGATTGGAACGTCGAAAAATCGAAAAAATGTCAAAATTCATCACTAATTTAAATTTAACCTTGAATAACTTTGAAAAGAGTAAAAATATCAAAAAATTATAGGAGCCCTTTTCTGTAGAGCGTCAAATTTTCTACAAGAATATTTCTGTTACTTCGCAGTATAAAAATTCCAAAGCTTATACATTTTGTTCCAGTTATTTAAATGAAAAATAGTAATTATAAATGCGGCACCTCTTGATATAAATATGAAGAGTTCAAACTTTGAGAATATTTCATTTTCGTCCAGCATTTTCAGTGTATTTGAAGAAAAAAAATTTTTTTTAAACAGTCTAGTGCATAATATAGGTAGTAAATGATGACGAAATAAAAAATACCGAAAGTGTCATACAACGGTAAAACAGAAAGGGGGCCAAGCATCTTAGTTGTTGTGGTAGTAGTAGTAGCAGCAGCTCGAACAGGTAAAAAGTATTATCATAATCTTGGAAAAGCAACCAACCTGACCAGTTATATACAATGTTGCCAAGTCTTGTAATATTTAAAAGTTAAAAACATTAATGATACTGCTGTTAATGTTCCATGAATTCCAATAAAATCAATTATTTCAAATTATTCAGAAAATATAAGTAGGCAATAGTTCAACTCTACAATTTTTTCTTCCACTAAATAATTTGAAGAGTATAGTATTGGACACTATAGCAACTTTTCCTATGGAGGTTAGTTATAATCTTTGATATTCTTATTAACTTGGCGAAGAGTATACCTATCTTCAGTACATGAAAGTATGGACCATCTTTGTTTAAGACAAGAGGGGGATAGAAACATTCCATAAACATCTTACAAAGGTTGTGTTTCGTAATCATAGACAATGTGGCAACACCGGATGTGAAAGCTATTATTTTTACAACGTTAAAGCTGTGACGTAGCAGACGTATACACGGACAGGTACACACAACTGATAAAAGAACCGGTCAAACGACCAGTTTCGAAACCGGTTCCAGTTTAAACTTCACACTTGGCGAACTATTTGGCATGACTGAGTTTTACGTCATGCACAGGACCGAATGCAAAATATTTACTGCTTGATTTCAATCCAGGATAACATTTTGAACGTAACTGGCATTAAATTGCATTCATTTTAGACTGTTGAATTTTATACATATATCAAATTGATTTAGAATCAATGAACGAATTCGATTGGTAGTTATCCAATCCAATGTATATAAACAATATAGGTATAGGTAGGTACTTATATCAAACAGAATCCAACAACCTTAATTCTTCTTGTTTTCTTTTTATTCTGATAAAATGGATGCTTTTTGGCGTTATATTTTATCTGTATTTTGTTTTTTTTTTCATCTCAATAGTTTATTTAATTTTTTATTAATTCCTTTCTGATCTCCACCTCTTTTTGATGATGTTGTCTTGTTTAATTCTGTCGACAACTCCAAATTATCTTCATTACCTATTGTACCTCAATTTTTTTCAATCAAAATTGGTAATTTACCATTTCTTCTACCCTCACATCTTATTTTCGGATCATGATACTTGTACATTATATCCACTGCTTAAAGAATTTTTTTTTCCAATGTGTACAACAAAGATAATCAATAAAAGTATAACGTACATTTCGCGTTTTTATTGCTTGGATACAAGACTTGATAATTATTTTTGTTTTTCTTATCAGTTTATTACTGGAATATTATCACCGTTTGTAAAAATGATTTAAATGTAATTTGTAAATATATCTATCACTCAATATAATATGACGTATTGAAGCAGTCAACGAACTGATAAATCTAAGGATTTATTATTTTTTGTCGTCTAGATTAGTTGTATAATCTTTCTATTAATATTCTGAAATTATAGAATAAATCCATAAATATTCAATAAGTTGAAAATGGAAAAAGCTGAAGAAAAAACTAACCATTATTTGATTTGTTTTCATCACTAAGTAACATGTTAAATCATTTTATTTATCAGATGTAATAATTCGACGAAAATCAAAGAAAGCAAGAAAGTTTGAAGTTTTATCTACAATCACAGTCATTTTAGAATCAGATTTCATCAAAAACTTATTTGAAAGTTGCGGATAAAAAATAAAATTTTGAATAAGTTACCTGCAACGTTGTTTTATAACTAACAATATTTTTTATATTACGCATTACCAGCAACTTTAAATTCTTAATCCGGTTACGTAAATTTTTCAACCGATCTCTACCCCACTCAAGCCAGTGAAAGCATTCGAATCGCAATATGTTTTCTTACATTGTGTAACTGGAGCTTGTTAATTATTTGCAACATTCTTAAAGTTCGTTGAACTCATCCATTGGGTTAATTTCAGTTTAACTGGATTCTTTCATTGATAACAAATTTAATATTATGCTTAACGGTGTTTTTCTTTAGTTAACGGCAATTACTCTACACTGTGAACTAGTAGTCAGAAATGTTGAAGACAAAGTTACTCATAAAGAAATTATCACGGGAGAAAACAAATGCTGAAATTATATATAGAATCATTATTTTAATTATATAATCCTTATCTTTTTTGATTTTTTTTTCATGTTTTTCTGTGCTGTCAGAGAATGACCATATTATTTTTGTATAGGCCTGGATTTTCAAATGGTTTCTTATTTGGGAGTAGGAAATATATCATAAATAATAGAAATTATTCAAAAAGTGCAGATGTTCAACGAAGAACAACTACCTACCAGGAATTGTTTAGGAAAATTTCGAAATGTGCAGCCCAATTTTAAAAATTCATGGCTCGCTGGAACATTATTAGCAACTAAACATCGGATAGATACACTATAGATCTAGACACATTAGTGAAGATGTTCTGATCAAAAATTATCACAAGTTTGGAAAAATAATGACAAATATTGTTTGGTATCGAGTTTGGTATTTTGTACACCAGTTTATAATAGTAAACAGTCATCAAAGTATCTAATCCAAAATACTTTTTATATATAGCAACTAGCAACCAATTTAAGACAAACACAATTTTTTAATTGAGGTATCTAACCAGAATTTTAGAGACCATGAGAATGATGATTTTATTTCTAGAATGACTGAATTAATTATATCAACAATATCAAGAATTGCTGCCCACAATATTTACTATAATTATTATTAAAAATGATAATATTCTTAGGCAATAATAGATTGAAGCGGATTGAAGTAGGTAGGTATATGAAAATGTTTTCTATTATTTACAATTTATTATTTAACCCAAATCTAGTTCAGTATCACCACAGTGACATTAGCATTTTGAAAGGTACATTCAACTTAATTATTAATATGCTTAATCGAATTTTTCCAGGTATCAATAGGAATATTACTTGTCACATTTCTAATTATTTGTTACAGGAACACGAGTTTATTGTGGGTGAAACGTTTTCAGATCTAACTTTGGATTTTAGCTGATGCCACGTGTTCTATAGGTTCAAATTTAATAGGTATGCAATAATATGGGGGAAGCCGCAATACTGTGTGGCCCATATTTTTACCGATAGTAGGTATCACAAACGTATTCTTTTTCGATATTGAACGATGCTAAAGCTTGTAAGAGATCAGGTTTTTCGTACGATTCTTCAAAATACAGGTAATTTTTTAATATTGTATTCCCTACTGCTGTTGTTAATTGGCACTTTATTCAATTGACTGCTATGATAAATGGTAAGTTGCATTGTCCATGACAATTATACCTTTTTCTGGTATATTCAGCATAAATAATTTTCATATCAATATCTGCTCTAGTATCTTGGTGATAATAATAAGCTTGAATATTTAATAGACTTTACTGACAAAAATAAAGCTTTGGGAACCCAACCTGAATATGATCCAGCATGTAGGTATTATCACAAATAATTCCCGCTTCGTCTTTGATTAACCCTTCCCATTTTTCAATTAAATTTACAATGTGAACAATTGCAAATTAGAAGCAGTTATCTTAAAAAGATTAGAAATAATTAGGTTTTCATGTTTACCTATTACTTATTTAGTACGTCTTATCAAATATTTTCTTATCTACACTGGATAATACCAACATATTGTGGTGATTGTACTTTATTCAAATAGATCAAATTTGAAATCAGTAGCTACTCAACTAGAAGTCTGCACCGTATTTAAACCAGAATGTCGTGACGTCACAATATTCTAGACACGTAACAATGACGTTCACCTCCATCGTTAGTATATTGTTTCGTTTTCCACGACACATTATGTTCTCGCTATCGCCCAAATGTTTTAATATTCGAATATATACATCCGGTAGGATGCCGGTAATAAACAAATAGGATATTCACGAGTCGTTTTCCTTTTTAAAGCTGATAAAAAAATAATGAAACCGTTGCACAAGAGAGGGGTAAAAACGGTTCTGCTCACAACGATAAGGCATGTGAAGGCTTTTTTGTTTGATAAGATAGCTTATTAAGTCGCGTCCACATTATGTCGAATGGTGTCGATCCAGTGTGGATGGTCGCCCGACATTGTCGATCCATAATGTGGACGCAGTTTTACAATAGTCGATTGTCGATCCACCATGTCGATCGACACCATTCGACATAATGTGGACGCGGCTTTAGAATAACTACTATTTTTAGAAAACTTATTTGTTTTTGTTTGTAGATATTGCATATTATATAAAAATGTTACTATAAATTCCAATACTTCCATACTATTCAAATATTCAGTTAATTTTAAGCAATTACCTATTTAGTTATAAGTATTATAAACAGTTACACAGAATATTGATATTGCTGATGCTAAAACAAATTTTGAATTATTGATTGGTGTTGGTATTTACCTTAAACTTTATTCCACAATTTGTTAAAACCACGTAGGTATTAGGTAAATAGGTACCTACCTAGGTATACAATTTCAATTAGAAAAAAAAATTAATGACGCTGTATTTTCAATCAAATTAAATATTCCATAATTAGGACAAGTAAAGAAACATCCAATAATTATTATTTAGTTTTTTGTGGCTACCTTTTGAAATAAATAGTACTTGTAGAAATCTAATCAAAGGTCATGAAATAAAATTTCGAATAAAGAGCTAAATGTGACTGTTTATAAAACCTGCTATAAAGAACTTCTTGAATCAACAGAAAAAAAACGTTTTCATACCACTAGGTTTAAATGCAGTTCCGGCATCAAATGAAGTAGTCCGAATGGGATGTTTTTCTTGTTTAAAAGTTCTCTCTGTGGATATAACAAATGGTTGTGCTAATGATACAGCAGGAAGGGAGTCTCCTCTTGTTAAAGGAGGCCTTACAGTATTACTATGTTCTTCCACGGACATCATTCTTTTAGCCCCACTAATATCTCCATTAGAATGGTGGTGTCCATGATGATCGTCGTCTTCTGTAGTTGATAATCCTCTTTTGATGCCTTGTTGGGGAAGAGTTCCGGGCCTACCATTACTAGAATGGTGATGGGTTTGCATTGTATGATGAGCAGCTAAATGGGCTGCTGTTGGCAAGCGGACAGTAGTACGAGCCACAATTTCGTGTTCAGGTGTCGCCTCCAATTGGGTCCTACCTCGAGGAGGTGGCGGAGGTTGTTGGGCAGCTTGATACTCTGCCAACATATTCGACCTCGAATGGTGAATTCCATACGAAGGAGTATGATGGGGAGTATTTTGCTGTCTACTGGAAGAGGCCACTACCTCACCATTCTGATGTTCGTGCGAGGTATTGCCTCTATGTGTTTTATTAGTATGTCCCGATCTTTGCTCTTGGAAACCATGAGCTCGTTTCATTTGTCGGGCTGTTTCTAAGACTACTTCTATCCTATCTGCACCCTCATAGTTAACACAACCTCTACATACCGCTTCTGAAAAGTCATGTACCATTGCCCAAGGCATCCTAGGTAGGTCACAAAGATAGCACTGCTGCCTCTTGGCCTGCTGTATTTGCATTACCGACATCTTCACCATTAAATATATTTTTTACACTCTAAAAAAGATAATCGTCACTGGGTTACGCGTTTTGTACCACTACGCCATAGCGGAACTAACGATAAATATAACCAACTCGACAAAGCGCTATGTCTAACTAACTGAATTCTCGATTCTCGCGTTATGCACTGGCCCCATCCTACACAAGCGGTTAATGGAGAGGGGAAAGAGCGGGAGCGAGGGGTTACGGGGTCTGGTTTAGTAATCGTTATACCGATGACGTCACGCTGTAAGGAAGACCAATGGCAATGTGCACTACGTCACTATTTGCGCGCGCTGCAGCGGACGATAGGATAGGCAGATAGAGCCAGAATAACTAGTAAAATATAAAATGCTTTTATTTAAATTGTCGGTTCCAGTCCAGACCCAGACTGAAATGGAATGTGGAGGGTTAGGTTTTGTTTTGTAAAAGTGAAAAATAACATTGATTTGATCCTAAAAGACTTTCTTTGGCAATTGACCTAACGTTTATTTCGAACATTCTATAGGTTGTCTACATATTTTGACGTTAGTGATTTTTTGCTTTACTCGATTACTTTTACTTTACGATATACCTACGAGTAATACAAAAGTACTTATACTGAACTATTTGCCAGGCGAGTGTAATTATTAGATATTCGATAATTATTATGTTATAGTTATAGACAAAACCCCTGAAGAAGTTCTGACCTTGAGTATTTTGTCTCCTTGAAATGTAGTTACGTGGTTGAGGAAAATATGCAATGCAAAAAAGCAAAGAAAGAAGAAACGGGATACCAGTAACTAAGGTTAAAAATAAAGTAAAAAATAGGGTTTGAGAGAAGTCAATACACCTGACATGAAGTGTCCTTTTCGACGCACAGCCTGTAGGTATATGCCAATTAAATGCATGTGTTTCCTTAGGTTACAGTGATCGGTGAGTAATCCTCCTGATAAGATTCCATATTTAGTCAGCGCCTCCAAGGTTTTTTTAACTGGGGCTGGCTGTGTTCCTGCTTCATACCTTGGCTACAGTACATCTGATCTGAACTCTGGATCTGAATTCATTTGCAAACACGTGATGGTAGCAGCAGCTGGCTTCCACCATAAACTCCAGATCCGTCCAGTGCCGGATTAACCATTTCCACATAGCAAGAGTAGCAATTTCTACGGTCCCCGCATATTCAAACCCACTCATCTCTGCCTGAGCGTAATTTTTTAAGGGAAACGTCAGACACTAGGTACCCGCCTATAGATAGCAAATAAACGTATTGAGTATTGAATTGTTTTTTCACCACTTTCTACTTAAGAACCCATAGCACATCAAGTGCTTTTTGAAAGAATTTGTTACGGGCCCAGGTTCCATCCTGTCTGCATGTTTCTAGCCCATTCCAGTTCGGCTGAATATTGTATGGCTGGTTGTCATCAATTATGGCCAGCATGTTATTATCTTTCTTTCATTTGAAGAAGGGTGTTTATGGAGAATCCTTGTATTATTTATAATTCAGTTGTTGAATCCTACAGATGAAAATGGGTACCAATCCAACTACCAAAAGTGATCCACGAACTATCGCATAAGCTATACATAACTAGAAACTCCAGCAGTTTTCGGTGCACAGCAACACATTTCAGATATAGATAAAATTATTTGAATAAAAATGCCATTAGTTTAAAATTCGCGCTTAATCAAAAATGACTGATGTCTTAAATTTGCTAGTAGTTGAGAAAAATTGTATATAGGTACACATGGTGGTGAAGACATAATAGGAATATAAACCTCGCACCTTATTCTGCTCGTGGTGAAGCCCCTCGCGAAATAATGTTGGTGCTCTGTCAATAATAATACACCACATTGACGTATAATATACTATTTAATATTGATGTAGGTAATTAAAATAATTTACCTATTTCAAAAAATACCTACGTGTAATCCTTGTCCCTGTATTACAAATATAATAAATTGGGGTCAATAACCTTTCCGCAACGATAGTACTTTATATATGATATATTTACATAATAATATCCTAGAATATTGTATTTTTTGAATATTTTGTTTCACAACTTTTTCCGTGGATTCCGTTAGGTATGTTTACTATTTCCTACTACATTCATATGGTCTGTAGTTGTAGCGTTGTAACTATTTATCTATAAAATTGTTGTAAGCAGGTTTAGTCCAATTTTTACTTTTCACTGTATTTTATAGATAACATGTTTGTAAACAAAATGTATGTAAATACGATATCGCACAATTTGTTTTTTTTGTGATAAAAACATTACCTATCTATCTAGAGATAATATTGGTACAATGTATTATCATTATGTTATAAATATAATATAAAGAGGCCCTAAAAAGGTTATTAATACGTTTCAACCACTATTACACGTCTTATAAAAAACGTTTAACGTTTAAAAAACGTAGAGTGAAAGTAGCAATGTCAAAAATAGCGGAAAAAAGTTTTTAATGCTACTGAATAAAAATGAACGCAGATTAAGCTGTTATGCATCAAATAATAATTGATTATTTGCTAGATGCTGAGGAAATGGCAGAAGATAGGACCAAAAGGTTTTCTGATAGAAGAGATCCTTTTTATATTAAATGATCCATAATTCTTGGAATTATGCAGATTGCATGTTGAAGCCGCCCATAAAATCGAACATTTGTCCTTTTGGCATCATTCAACTTCATTGCCCTAACGTAAAAAAATGAAGTCACAAAACACAGAATGAAAATAAACAAAAACTACAGGTAATCTTCTTCCTCTCACGTGTCTTTTAAACCACTCTACACCACACTACACCTAAAAAATGACACATGGTTGTTCGCAAGTGTAGTTGGAAGTGAAATCATTCGTAGGTACGATCAAAATCCATTCGACGTTCTCGCCAATAGTTGAACGTTCAAAGATCCGGCCAGCTAGCACAATGCACCCCTAAACGAACGAAATTATTTCATAATTATCGTGTATAGCACCGTTTGAAAGAATGAAATTTTTTTTAATGCGTCTCAATACGACAATTTTAACATAAAATAGAGGGATTTCTATTTATAATGCCGTTGTATTCTTACAACTCATATCATATTTATGACAAAGAAATAGTGTAAGTATAGACATTTTATAACAGTCGCATATACTACTATAAAATTCCTATAAAATAATTTTATCGCCAACCGTCAGTGAAGCCGTCAATTATCAGATTGATTTCCGGAAGTAAACAAACTGTTTACCTTCCTTTACTTTATCTGCCGCATTTGCGGCAGGTAAAGTAAAATGCGTCAGTTAATAGCTATTTGTATTACTAGGGAGGAAAGTGCCACTTTTCCTCCCGCAGGATGTAGTAAGCATCCAAGCGAGGAAAAGGCACTTTACTCCCATGTGATACATATGATTTTTCCTCCTACCCACCTTTTTTTGAAAAAGTTTTAGCTTTATTTGGTTTGTATCCGGCATTTTGACGTTTTAGAAATGCAATCAACTTTGGATATTTAATATCGACATTGTCCTTCATTTGTATCATTGTGCGTAGCATTGAATATTTAGACCAAAGTGTTGAAGCTTTTAATGATTATCCTTGTAGTGAAAAATATGCCAGTAAAACAATTGCTTATATTGTGCATATTGTTTTTCATACCTGTCTTTAGATTTTTGTGGTAGTAAGGTTATTGACGCTATGTTAGCTTGTTCCTTAATATTAGGTGGTGTATTTGGAAATTCAAAACCACTTGAATCGCTCTCCATTTTTCAAAAATTCAACTAAGTTTAATGAATGTAGCGACTTTGCACCTCAAAAGACAATCGCCGTGTTTACGTCAGTTTACTCAAAAAACGTATCTAAGATTCCTGAAGTTGAAATTTCTATTGAAGAACTACGTTGAAGTAACATTAATGTTTGATGTTTGCCAAAAAACAGGATATTTATACAGGATGTTCTAGAAATTATGGAAACAATATGAATATAATGAATTCACAAGTTTCATCGTTTACAACTTACTTGAAATGAGGGGAAGGAAAAATACTTTCCTCCCTAGGGAAGAAAGTACTTTTTCTTCCTAGGGAGAAAAAGTATGAGTTTCCTCCCTGATTTGAGGGAGGAAAGTGTGTACTTTCTATAGGGGTAGGAGGAAAAGTATTTTGACTTTGACATTATACTCGAAAATCATTATCTGTCAGTGTCACGCTTCTCCCTATTACGGCTCGAAAATAGTTTCCTTGCGATTTATTTATAACAAATTATTGTTGGAACTCCTTTGACTTCAGGAATTAACTTTTATAATGCTTCAATTTAAATACCTATAACAAATAATAAGTAGATTTGTTCTATATTTGCTGTTTACTTTGTCATAATAAAATGCAATGAAATATACCTACCTCAGTTTCTTACATTCTGAATTCTGAGCAGTTGGCGATAAAATTTTGTATGCACCACGTCAGAAAAGTGTCTTTATCGGACTCGCCTGTTATTCGCCTCGCTTCGCTCGTCTCATAATTTCAGACTCGTCCGATAAAGAATCACTTTACTGCCTTGGTACATAAATAACTATTAAAACAGTATTATACAGATTATATATAATACGGTTGCATAGCTATTGTATTACTTATAATAGCGACGTTCAAAGTTAGTTATAAAGGAAGCTGTATAAATAGTTGCATTAGAGTTCCTTAAGAAAAGTAATAAGATTGTTACTTTACGCAGAAGTAAAACATTACACAATAAATATAAAAGTATATTATAATCATCTTATAACTACAACAATATGCACTCCTATAAAGAGCTTATAGAATAAAAATGTAGTTCTCAAGGAAAAATTTTTCTCAGGTTTTGCGTTATATAAAATCTATTTTTATTTACATATATATACCTATGAACATAAACATTAATAATAATATGTAGAATTATTACGTTTTCGAGCAGATTATGTTTACAAAATTAATTCGGCAATATCTGAGTGGAAACAAATGAAAAATAGTGGTCATTTTGAAAGATCAGTGAAAATGAAATACCATAGAATGCTTGCAGTTCGCGAGATTAACCTACAGTTAAAGTGGCATGTAACGAAGAGGCTAATCTAGAAGCAAATTTTAGCTTCAGCCAGCAGTAATAATACTGAAGAAAAATCCAAAGGAAATTAAGACCAAGATGATATGTCAAAAAAAAGCGTCGACATTAACACGACATTATAGATTTGGCTCTAATAGGCATGATGACAGTCACTAAGAATCACTAAAATATTGGTTTGATATAATTATATAAGATACAGAGATTCTAAAGAAATCACTTATTTTTATTGTACATTTGTGTTTACATTTATTTTAGTAAAATTATAAGCACAAAATTTAACCATTCGCCATCTTATCTCAAACATCAATCGTCGAACTTTTTTTAAATATCTATGATCCGAACATCTGTTTTGAATTACATTTTCGAACCGCACAACATCGATATACATTAGGATTCATCTACGTCTACGTAAAAAATAATCGCACAAAATGATCCAAATTTTGTTCATGTATCAAAATAAACTTTTAGTCTGCAAGCTGTCAAGTGTTAAAGGTTGACTTTAGCACAGATCATAGATAAATTATCGACACAGATCACGTATAAATGGTATTTACGAATTGATGATAATGATAATTTGAAATGTGTTTTTAAAGGTTGAATTTCTCCTTTAAAAACTTTTTTTCTCACAGAAATAACATTTATTTTAGATAAAGTATATACGTGAAAACATCGTAGAGCAGTGTTTAAAAATCAGTCATCATGCCTATTCTATTCCCAATTTCAACAGTAGAAAACAAAATTATTGTATAAGCGATTCCGTTTGCATTATAAAACACTTTCTTAGTAGTTCTATAAATGTTCGTTAAATACTCTAAAACCGCAGAATAAGATTACTGCTATAAAAAAGTTTTATAGCAGTTCCCAAATACTTTTGTAAATGCATTGTATAAGTAAGTTGAGTAGTTTACTGAAGGATGTCAGGAAAGAATAATGAACTGTTTAATAAACTGGGGCCTTTTTTGGTTGTAAAGACATTGTAGGTATAGCCACATTATAAGATTTTCACATTTCTATAAGATATGCTGTATATCAGTTCTTACAGCCTTTATAAAATTATTAGGAATTGGGAATCAAATCGCTGAATTTCTCCAGTTTTCAAATATATTGATATGTATAACTATTGAATCAGGATACATTTTCAATTTTTTTAATTAATCTTTCTATACAGTGTGTGTCAGCTTTTTTATTCATTGCACAAAAATATCTTTTCAATTTAAATTATTTTAAATACATTATCTTTTGTTTATTTTGTTCTGTTTAATTCCTATAGGAAACATTATATTGATTTGTGCGTATAGTAATCAGACATGGAATACCTATAAACAGTTGGCAACAACTCGGAACAAGATATTAAAAGTACACACACGTGTGTGATTAGCATTCGCTAATAATTCGATGTGGGTATTGCAAAAATGTTTCAAAACAATACACCGAAGGTCGTCTTTACCACGAAAAAATACGGAGATAAACAAAAAAAATTTAAATTCAGAATTAGTTAATTTAATCATAGGAACCAACTGAATGAGAGCAAGTAATGATCTTTGGGTACATTGTAATGTATGTATTAATTATGACGTCATAACGATACGGAAGTCAATGCTGTACTTACGAAAAATAAAAAAGGATAATAAGTTTAAAAAATAAATGCCTACTACAATACCTACAATTTGGCTATTAGGAATAAAGATTGTAGGTATGTAAAAGAATACGTTGTTTGATATAATTAAAAGTAGAAAAGCACACATAAATCACAAATTAACATACCTAACCATAAATTTAACACAATATGGTATAATATAATATATTATGACATTGTACGTAAAAATCAGAAATTCGAAAAAACAAATTTTCCAATTTATTGCACGAATTTAAAATGCTTTAGGGATTTCGGACTAGTTTCATTGTCTCTAGAATGGTTTGGAGAATACGTCATTGAATTTTTGTGAGAAAAATTAATTATTTGCCGAGAAACAGCGAGCCGATTGTCGACAATCGTGAAGGTTTTCCCACACTGGCGTGGAATTTTTGCGGCGCGAGCTGTTCGCGTGGAAAATTTTCTAGCAGCGTGGCTGCGAAATCGGAACCCCCACACTGCCGCATAAGCCAAATCGCTAGTATCGTGATTCAATAACAAAAACAAACGCACAGATTAGTGGGAATTGGGCAAACACGATGACGTATTCCCCCGCATTTTAATCGAGGTCCTTATTGGGTGAAAGCTAGTACTTTAGGAACCTTGGACACATTCAACTTTATCACCCCTTTCAGAAGTTACAGTTTCTATACCGTCCCAAGCAGTTTCAAGAACGATACTAAACAGTGGAACGCGAAAGAAATACAGCATTTTCGAAATGTATTCATTTCAGTGTTTATTATTAGTTCATAAAGTTTTCATGCAAAATACGAACCACTCAAAAAAAGTAATTGCATCTACGCTGCTGACAAATAGTCACGAATCGTCAAAGGTCGCTGGATACGTTGATTTGGCTGAACAAGTAGATAATAAAGAATAAAGTGTGGGTAGTCTATAATAATTACAGTAAATTGATATACGTGATGTCGACCAAGAAAACAAAAAGATAACAAGGCCGCGAGATATTCCTTTCGAGATTTGTCCAATCATTTATACATTAACAAAACTTATATAAAAAAAAGGTCCATTGTATTGAAGCGAAAAACAAAGTACTCAGGCACCAGGAAATTCCCGCCTGACTTACCTTGTTTTTCGCTTTTTAATAAAAAATGTTACTGTAGTGGTTTTAGTGGTTTTTTTTTTAAATAATTTAGTTAACTTTTAGTTACATATTTGGAAATTACTAATGTGATGTATCTACGTACTTTTTAAGAATAAACTATTATTATTATTTTATTTTTTTATATACACTTTATATTTCGCTACTCTCATTTTCACTGCTGGCGAAATATTTTATGCCCTACGCCACTCCCATAATTTAATAGTCGAATTAAAAAGAATAGATAACATTAAGATTTAAATATTAACCTTTTATTTCAAACAATGTTATATTTAATACAATAATTGTAGTAGTTTAAAAATGTTTCTCCTAAATTTATGAAGATCCTTTAACTAAATCCTTCCTTTTTAAACTGAAAATTTTGTTCACAAACATCTTATTCTCTTAATAAATAAAAAGATAGACACAGAAGATTCGCATTTTTTAATAAAATTTTGAAACGTGAGCTGTAAATATTTAAAAACTGTTGGTTCAAATTGTGTAATAATTTTCTTTGTCTCACATCTCTGACATTTCCCTACATTGTTTGCATGCTCATAACCTCCGTTGTATCATTTATTTTCCGCCATTTCGCAATTTTCCTTATGTTTGAGTTAGTAAACATCAGTAAGATAATTATTTTGTATGAAAAACTTACTGCAATCTTAGCCTGGATGTCACGAAGCCAAAAATGTTAGGGTTTGTTTTAAAAAGTACATAGAGTATTGTAATGCAATAATCCTTTAACAACCAGATGTTAATCCGATATTACTACTCAAACTTGACAAATATTTTAAAATTTAATAGTTACTGTTTAGTGGGCAAGTAAACTATTTTACCAACGCCCCCCCCCTGTAATCAGTCAAAAACACACAGTCGTTATCAATGTAATGAGGTCTATTACGCACTGTAAAAAAACGCACAGCTGTAAAGTAAATCGCACGGCTTCCCATCTTAGCAACTGTCAATAGACGTCACCATTTTATTCAAAATTTACTATTTGAAAACATTCAATACGGCCATGTTTAACTATTAAAAGCCCAAAGGGCTAAGTATATGTATTGATTATAATTGAAAAATGGACTTTCGATTATCAACAATATATTAATAATGATTAAACGTTAGTTCTTTCATGTGCTTCTTTCATTGGCAATAGAGTAATAGAGATGGAGTTTACCAAGCACCTCTAATTATGTACTTGTTATTTCTTATGCTTTTTATAAAAAATACAAGTACAAGTAGGTCGTAGGTAAAGTATAGTACATAACTCGTGTTGTAGAGCATTTTACACACTCACGGAATTACGCACTCGCCGCTACGCGGCATCGTGTCTTTAACTTTCCCATTCGTGCGTAAAATGCTCCTTACCACACATGTTACGTAATATACTATTACCTACGACCACCCCTATAATCAGTCAATAACACACAGTCGGTATCAATGTAATGACGTCTATTACGCACTGTAAAAAAAACGCACAGCTGTAAAGTAAATCGCACGGCTTCCCTAGCAACATCTTGGCAACTGTCAATAGACGACACCATTTTATTCAAAATTTACTATTTGAAAACATTCGATATGGCCACGTTTAACTATGAAAAGCCCAAAGGTCTGAGTATATGTATTGATTATAATTGAAAAATGGACTTTCGATTATCAACAATATATTAATAATAATTAAACGTGAGTTCTTTAATGTGCTTCTTTCATTGGTAATAGAGTAATAGAGATGTAGTTTACCAAGCACCTCTAATTATGTAACTGTTATTTCTTATGCTTCTTGTAATAAATACAAGTACAAGTAGGTCGTAGGTAAAGTATAGTACGTAACTCGTGTTGTAAAGCATTTTACGCACTCACGGAATTACGGAATTACTTTTCCATTCGTGCTTCTTCGTGCTTCTTACCACACACGTTACGTAATATACTATTATTTTATAGTATAATATTTTATAGCACAAAATTTTATATTCGAAGTGATCCACCACAAGTTTTCTTTTATAAACTTAAAAATTGCGGCATTTCCAATGGTACCTACCTCTTAAGTTACTAAGTTATTGTAAAATATTTCGTCAATTTTAGGTACAACTCTGTAATATCCGATAAACATCTGGTGGTTAAAGGATTATTGCATTACAAATACTCTATGTACTTTTTGAAACAAACTATAACGTCCATCGGTATATAATAATTCTTTCCACGATCTAAGAAACTGACCTGAGCTGAGATGGGATAATGACATGCAATAAAGCCATAAAAGTATTTGCCGTAAATTATTACCTGAAAACCCTTTAAGACTTTTGAGTAATTCTTATTATAAATACTTTTTTTCATTGGTGAACCATTTTAAACTTTCAAAAACGCGCGTTTTTTAAAGTTACCATGGCAACATCAACAACTCAGGATACGAAGACTAAATGACAATTTTCTTAATATTGATCTGACAGGAGTACTTTGTCACGTCAAAACCTTTATTCAAACAATATTTAACAATTTCAATTTTATAAATGAAAATGGAAAGTACTTGGTATTATTTGAGATATTAATATTTCGATTTTTGAAATCGGAGGAAATGGTAATTAAATTAATAAATCTTAAAGACAGAATGCAAATTAGTTTATGTTTTTCTCATTTCCATGATAACGAAAGGTATACGTAGCGTAGCTTCACAATTCAACCATTCAAATGTTGCTTTCGTTTATTTGGGCTTCAAGCACTTGTGCGTGACGCCTCAGTCGTCACGACTTTTGAGCAAATCGAACACGATTTTTTAGGATCCTCAAATCCACCTGACATGTGCCAATGCCAATGAATTTTCTGTGTTGTTATAAGAACAGTTTTCACTTATAATGTTTTTGATAATAAAATTTTGCATATTTAGATATTTTTAGTAAGGTTTAAATCGTATTCAATCGTAATCGGCACAATCTTAACCTTTAAATAAACGTCAAACCGGACAAACGTCAAATATTTAATGTCCGTGAATGTGCTTGAGGGGCAAGGGGAAGGTGAGACTAGGCGTCACGCCCGGTAATAAACGAACGGAATTCAGTCACTACGAGCTGCTACTAGCAGCCAAAAGTAAATAATCGAAAACGCTTAAAATAATCAGGTTATACATCGGTAACTTGTTGCATAATTAGTGTCAGTCTAAGCTGTACGATAAAAAGTTTTTGACACCAGTACAAAAGGAACTTTTAAAGCAAATTCCAATTATTTCACTTCATTTGTCTAATTTGATTGGGCTACAAATTATTTCAGAAAACCAAACAAAATATCACGAAGTGTATTGATGTCTTGTACACGTGATCTTGATACTTTCGGTTTCTTTATCAGTAAAACATATTGTTGATATGTTTGGGTTAGGAGTGATAAAAACCCGTTAACGTTCTTTGGTGTTACGCAATTTTCTATAAATAAATAATGGACCACGTTTTATCTTTCTAGACATTGGATGTTGCGGTATGTTGAAACATGTTGACGAGATAACGACCGAGTGTTCGGAGATTTTTTAAATATAAACATTAATCATTAAATTTTGTTTATTTACCTCAAGTCAAGGAATCCTGTCATCAAAATTTCCGGTTTTGATATTACCCCGCATGTTGTTGGTTACAGTTGTAACCAAATAATATAATCATAAAATTTATCATTGGAGTGTTTTTAAAACGGTAAACCGTAATCATGATTAATTTAGCTTTAAAACTTCTATACCTAATTGTTATCATAGAACTTTATCAATTCAAGTTGATATATACTATTTCTGGATCTCCCTACCATAAAGTGTGTATTATCGATTTTATCAATTGTCAAATATATCTTTTATTGATAATATTTATTTATCTGAATCGTGCTTTATCGAAGTAGGTTGCGATAAAAAGGATGAGTGACAAAGTCCCTAAATTAATTCAATTGAAAACAAATTCGAAATATTATCAGTTGTATAAATTATACAAACTTGAAAAATCTCGACTGTTAGAGTTCTATATCTTTTAAATTACTAGTTTCCTAGTGATTTGAAAACGCACTAAAGGCACTAAACGTATCTATATTTATAAAGTAATAATAGACCGGTAGCCCATGACACATGTTTATTTCATTATTTTAAATTGAAGCCGTTTTAACCATCGAGTTCAATGCGAAAAACAAGTAGAATAAGGCTATTGCCTAAGTAGTCCGGGAGCGGTTAACGCTGCCGTGTGCAATAAGTCCAAGGATAAAATAAGTGATATTCTTATGTGTTTTGAGCCGCTGAATTCGAATATGCTCGGCGTTTTTGCGACAAAACGGTACGTTTTGTTTAAATCGCAATTGCTTAAACAAATTATGAACAAATGGTTTTTTCGGTTCGGATAATTTTTTGTATGCAAATATGGACCACTTTAGACAGAAAGGTCTATTGTAATTTTTCGTTGTTAATGACAAATTTTTGTTTTTGATGTTTTTTTTAAGGCAGAATTCATAGTAAGTTAACGATATACACTGTGTCCACTTAAGTTCGCACCATATGGGAACTTTTTTATTATCAATGTTCTAAAATCTAAAATACAATTATCAGTATCTTCTGTAAGTTCCTTGTGGCATTACTTATTCTTTTGGGAATCAAACCACAATAATGTTTTTTTATTTTTTATTTCGACGTTTCGGTATCGTTCCAGCTACCGTTGTCAAGATTAAGTAGTAATAAAATTAATAAAAAAAATTTTTGGTCCCTATCTGACACAACGAACAAATGACAACTAGACAATCAATAATATTTTGAAGTTTAAGACTACAAAACTTTGTTGTCAAATTTTATTAAGGTCCATTCATAGTTGATCACACCTCTGGTAAAATGTGAAATAAAATATTTTATTTTATGACATTCTAACGATATGATAGTCTACTAGAAATGGAATCCAGTGAAGTGCACGTTCCAGGAACGGTTTTTATTGGGATAGCGCTTTTTTTTAGCTTATTTTGGAAATGTTGTTAATAAAACGCGTTTGTTGTTACTTTTTGGTGATTTTGTGTATTGAAGTGTGTATCGATTAACAACTATTCCAATGATAAATCATAAGAAAACCTGGATAAAAACTTATGATGCTATCCTGATAACGCAGGTAATTGATTATTGGAAATTTCTCTTTCTAACATTGGTAACCAAATTTGACTACATTGGGCTGAAATACTAGCTACACATTTATCTGCATTTAGTTGTATCAAAGCACTTTCTTTGATTTTTCGTCTTTTATTATTGGGCTCTTTCAATATTATTTTTGTCGAATCCCATTGAATTTTATGCCCCTCTTCCCAAGCATGTTTACAAATACCTGACTTAAAGAACTCCCTATCTTTGATATATTTTTTATGTTCACTTATTCGGACTTTGAATGGTCTAGATGTTTCACCTGAATAGAATTTGTCGCATTCACAAGATATCTGATATATGCAATTGTTTGGAAATTGTTCTTCATTTTTTGGTTTCGTTTTTGTTAAGATAGATCTCAAAGTATTGTTAGATTTAAAGCTGGTTCGAATGTTAAATTATATATTAAAAATCATTGAACCCTCGCAGGACAGACAGATTCATACATCAAAAATAGCAATCATCAATAGCACATTATTGTGGTTTGATTCCCGAAAGAATAAGAAAAAAGTACAATTATCAGATATCAATTTTTTTTAGTATTATACGAGGTTTCTAAAAAAATAAGAACTTAACTCAAAAATAAAGTACTTACCTTTTTTGACTATCGAAAAATGTTATAAATAAAAGTTGATCAGAATTGAAAACTACGTTTTAATATACGATTTTATCTATTTATATGTAAAACATTTTTTTGAAATTTATTTCTAGATACAATAACAATGCAAATTTTACTGTAGTTACGTGTAATATAGCTCTGACACACCAATGAATGTTTGATAACTACAAATATTTGACAGTAACAGTCAGAACGCGTTAGAATTTTACGCAAATATGGTAGCGTTATTAAGAAAATAGAAACAATAGATAGTTATTGGAACTTTTATAAGATCAAGCAGTAATAGTGCTGCCCTTACATATACGCATGCGCATTTGATGTTTTAAATAAGGGAAACATTTTCAAGGTTAGTGCTTGTCCTTATTTGTGCGCGATTACTGCAAAAATTTAGAAGATTAAGATTTACTTACAACGATGACATTGCATTTTTAGAAGAATTTCTAGCATATAACCCCATGCAAAATGTAAATGGATGGAAAATTATTCAGAAGAATCTTGAACTTACAGTTTTCTGATGGAACTTTAAAACATCATTTACACTTGCTTCTGGAATATTAAATGATAATAATAAATATTTTCCAATGAAGATAAAAACGTATGTGTACAAGAAGTAAGGTTACATTTTTAAAAACAATGTACACCTTAATATAATGTCATTATAGAGTTTCATGTTTCAATAACTCCAAATTTTAAGTCTGTTTTAAGGTCGAGCACTATTTATTTAAGATCATCACAATTACTGCAAGGCAGTAAATTCGTGTTTAGAATAACTCTATTATTAAACAAGCACAAAACCTATTTTTTCAATGTAAATGGATGCAATTGCACATTTGAACGTAGTTTTCAGTTCTGATTAACTTTTTTTAATACTATTTTTCGATATTGTCAAATTAAAAGGTACTTTACTCTTGAGAAAAGTTCATATTTTTTGAGAAACCTCGTATAATACTAAAAAAATTGATATCTGTTAATTGTATCTTAGATTTTAGAGCATGCAGAACTTTTTATGAAGAATACATTTTTTCCTAATATTGATAATAAAAAAGTTTCCCACATGGTGCGAACTTAAGTGTTATAATGCGCACCACAGATCGGCGTGCGTTCAGCGCGCGGTGATCGAGGCTTGCCTGCAACGTTGAGAAGGCACTTAATTGTCAACTTGAAGGGGCATTTTGAGAATTTCAAAGATTACTACCACGCAACTATTGCGACGGAAGGCAAAAATGTAGATTGCTTTTGATTTGGCACATTGGTGTTCACAACAATTTATTGGACTACTAAATGTGAACAAACATTCACAAAAACTATACCTATTGTCATCTAACGTGGTAGGTATAGTAGGGGTAATCTTAGTTTACTACTTTCAGATTAGGAAGAAAGTTCATGTATGTATGTATTTTGGGGTGACATTCACTGAAACCTAAAAGATCTATTGTGCCCCCTTACTTTTAGGATATCTGCAGGTATCAACTTAGATAAATGTCCCTCTTCTAGCCAGTAATCTCCCAGGAGCTGTGCCCTAGGATTCTGAATTGATGTGAAATTTTTAAGTATGTGGATGAAGGTTTCTTCTGTCACAAAATCTACATTCTTCTTCCTCCACTATTTTGAACTTTTTCGGGTGCCCATTCAAGCGACAATGTCCCGTTAAGATTCCTGTTAAAACTCTTAGCGCATTTTTTTTATCTCAACAGGTCGTAGTTACCCTGAAGAATCTTTGATTGTCTAAGGCTTAGACTCTTAGACTCTAAGCCCTACTAGATCTTTCCAATGGCCAGATCTTCCCTCTTTGCTGCTTCACCTATTTCTTACCATATTACATTGGAGCTTATTTCGCAAAAGGGTCTCCAGCTCTTCGCTAGTTCATCTGCTATATCATTTCATTTCCTTATTTTAAAGTGTATCCTGGAATCCATAGTAAGGTATTGTTAAGATATTGTTCTCGCCTAGTTCATTGAGTTTGCCTAGGCATCCTTACTCCATTTTGGATTTGATTACACACGAGCTCAGTGCTTTAATGGCTGCTTGATTATCCGAGATTCTGATAATCCTTAGCCTTCTGTATCATTAATCAATATTGAGCTGGGCATACATTCTTATGGCGTGAATTTCCGCTTGAAAGATACTTGAGGTTTTTTCCCAAGCTTTCAGAGTGTGTGGTTCCTGGTCCTATCCCACTTACTTCTATTGCTTTTGAGCCGTCTGTGTACCATTGAATGGAATTCTATAAAAGCCGTTTCCAAGTCTGGTAATGGTATTCTATTCTATTCTTCTTGTTGCTTACTTCCG
Organism: Galerucella calmariensis; assembly: GCA_910591675.1. Taxonomy (NCBI): domain Eukaryota; kingdom Metazoa; phylum Arthropoda; class Insecta; order Coleoptera; family Chrysomelidae; genus Galerucella; species Galerucella calmariensis. The sequence goes on along the minus strand of CAJUYG010000102.1, from coordinate 235,705 downwards.
TGGCGAATTTCTTTTAAAAGTTATACTTTTCATTATACCATCTTGTGGCATGTCCCAGGTTGTCTCATTTCTAAAAAGTAAGGAGGTGTTTTTTTATGATTCTCTCCCTACTTATTCTGTATCTTGTTATTTCTGTAACACTTTCCACCACCATATGTAGTGTGAGTGTGGTGTAGTGTGTAGTGTGAGGTTGAGTATCACGTATCACTTCCATAGCTGCCGTTGGGCAAGTTCTCATTGCTCCTGTAATGCATATACAGAATAGTCTTTGAATGTTGGAGAGGTTTTCTCTCGTCGTCAATTGGCTAGTTCTCTACTACTCCACGTAATAGCTCCATAAGTAATCATTGGTCTCACTATGGCAGTGTACATCAGGCTCAAGATTTACACAACATCTTATCGCTATAACTTTCTAATCCAAAAGTATTAAACTAAGAGCAACGCGATTACATTTGTTTTATGATATCATGTTCAACACATTCGATAATTTTCCTGTTTTCGACATTTATCAAGTGTTTACAACAATTTTAAATTGTTATATTTGACAGACTTAGATAAATGTTATTATATATTTTGATAGAACGCACATATTTTATAATTCATATTATAAATTTTTGTTTTATTTTGAATTATTTCGAAATGATGATCTCAGAATATTTAAAAAGATTCTGTTATCAAAATCCTTTTAGAAGTGTTTACTTATTTTAACCATACCAAATAACCTGGCTAAAAATTAATTATCTTAACAAGGCCAGATATTGTATTAACCTAAATAAACAGATAATTAGTAAATAACAAATTATTCGAGAAGGAAGATTTTTTCGTGAACTGATAACGCGAATCTCAAGATAACATTTCAAAAAGTACTCATATGTACACAAACATTATAATGTAAAGGTGTAGTCATGCAACATCAACTAAACTTAAAATTAATTCAAGATTAAAAATAAATTTGAACTGAAAATATTCAGCTGGTAATGCAACAAGATAAGTTCGGCTTGGTCACTGAGAGCAGTGAGAAATCGGAGTATGGAGTGCTATCACGCAATCGAAGAGTAATCCATAGATCCGCTACTTACCTTAACAATCTTGAAGTATTTTTTATAAACATTAGCCAATACTTAAAAAATGTTGACAGGATGATATTAGTGAGACGCCTTAGGTGTGTGTGTATGTGATTTACTTAGCCGTATTCACTATTTTTTAGTTCATCAGTTAATTTTGAACAATGGACGAACCTCGGCAATCGTTGATAAATCAATTTTCACGAGCCCCAACATCTGCGCATGCTTGCTATACGCGCACCACGTACGCCACTCTGTACATAAGTCGAACGATTTAGAGTATACACTTTCTACTCTTATGCCCATATCCGAACGAATTTGGAGTGAAAAGCGTCAAAAGAGTCAAAGGAATGACCAAGCCGAACTTACCTATAAAGTAATAAATTAACAAAAAAACTGTACATGCACATTCCTTTAAATCATTTGTTAAGACTTCCAATAGTAACCGAGCCAAAGATTACACGAAGCTGCCAGATAACAGAGAATAAACATTTAACGTAAATCAACTTGCTTACGATAAATAAAGTTGTAAATGATAAATGATAAACAAAATTTAAACATATAACAATAACTTAAAGGCGCATCCACATTATGCCACCATTGCCATACCTGTTGGCATTCATTTAGTCAAAATTTGATTGCACCAGAAAGAAGTAAGAAGTCTGAATCACAACTGAAGAAGCAAGCGGACAGTGGTTGGCACGTCCCCACTTTCCGTTCTCATTGGCTTCCTTTAAAGGATTCCGCCACTTCAGCGATTTTCTTTGGTACACGGCTGGTTTATTGGCACGTGCCAACGGTCGTGCCTAGATCGAATTTGCTTTGCCAATTGGCAAACAGCGGCATAGTGTGGACGCGCCTTAACAAAACTGGTAGCTGGTGGCTGGTCGGCTAGTTCAGAACAAGTAGGTGATCTCTGGTCAGGGTTGACGCAAGCGTCTGTTCAATTCATGGAAAAAATTAATTAATAAGTTTTAATTTAAATTTTAATTGCTTAGTTTCTTGTATGAACACCTACAGTACATTACATGTTTATAGTTTTGGTTTTCAATTAATTCAAGTTGTAATTTTTGCTGTATAAGTATTGTTGTAGTTGAGTGCCTTGAGAGCGGAAACTATTAAACCTTATGCGATCTATCTAAGGCGTTTGGCTTTCTCACAGTATATTGCTTTGTAAACTTAACCAAACTAATCGTTATCAGGCAGTATTTGTGTGGTTATTTATGGCATTCCTTAAGGGTCAGTTCTTGGACCTTTGCTATTCATTATTTATATAAATGACTTGATAAGAAAGTGCGTAAACAAATTACCGCTATATTATCATAATTAAACTACAGTATTTCTAAATTAGAAAAAAATATTTTCTTGTAAAAGTACTCTTTAGGTATTTCATCTTCACTATCTCCACAAAGCAAACATGATTTGAAAACTGTCAGTATTTCTAAAATGTATTTATGTGCATTGGAGATTCCTTTTTTGTTGTTGTATTGTTTGTTTAATATCTAATTTTGAGTTTACGTCAAATAACTACACCTCCCAGCTCTTAAAATATATTTTTATTGTTTGTATTTTAAGTAATATTATGTGTTTCAATATGTTAAATGATATAATACATTTTGTACCTTTGACTTGCTACAAACATTGTAAAACATGTAATGTAGTCAAATAAATCTATTTATCTATTTTGTATTTTTATAATTAAAAAAATAAATACAATTTAAGCATGCGTGAAGTATAAACATGAAACAAAGTAAATAACAAAAATATTTCTCTTGCCTCCAAAGAGGCATTAAACTGTGACCCGACTAATAAATTTCAATTATTACCGTTAACGGCGACACTGTGTGGGTGAAATACCCGTTACTGTCCTCTTTGTCCCTCATTTTTCCAACCATTCCCGAACGAAGGGGAAACCGGGGATTACATTTGCATTACAGGACGCAGTGAACGAGCATTGCTTGGAGTGTAAGTTGTTAGCACTGTCCGATCGATTCAAGGCTGGTCTTTGTAAATATGCACTTCGTAGTCACAATGCGCTTGCGCCTTTTTCAGATTCCTGGGGCTATCCCAACAAAACCCTTTGGTAATATTATGGATAATGATATATGAAAGTAAGTATCATTATCAAATCAAGAAGTGCACAATATAAATAATCTGAATTTACTAATATCATAGACCAATTCTGTTTGTACGAAAACTGGTAATGACTCAGGGGTTATTTGCAGTAACAAGTGGTTATTCAGTCGCTAAAATGAAGCGGTTTTGATATTGGTTGTAAATGTCATCACAAGAAGAGTAACTGATACTTTAAATTCAAGCATTTAACATTCGAATGTATTGTCACCAGCTTCAATAATTATAATAACCACACAATCCAATTAACAATCGGGCAAGTACACGTGACACGTCACGACCTGGTAAATCTGACGATAAATAAGCGTTTTTTGCACAACACGTGGTTCTTATAGTTATTTTCATCGTGTTGAGTCAATTCAATTTTGATTTGGTGCTTTGTTTGACATTATTTTAATTGCTCAGCTATATCTGACTGTTTATAATAAAAATTATCATTAAATAAATACAAAATAACCAAATTACAAAACTGAAATCTATACAAATAATGATTGTTCATCCTCAGGGCGACTGTCATTAATGTCAACTTGTCAGTTGGTGGACTTGTCCTATGACGACGACAGGAATGTATTTTCGGTATATCCATTCAAGGATATAACCGTGATAATCAAGGAATATTGGAAAAAGAAATAATGTTCATGTGAACATTGGTAGAGTATACATCCATCAAGGATATACCTAAAACATTCATGGTATATTGAAAAATGATGCCATGCTGCCCTCGTCGCGTGTCTCATCGGTGGAAATTTTAGGTCATGAGATGAGCAAGCAAAGCATATTGTTAGTTTGTGTGTTGTGATGGAAGTACTGAGAAGGTGGTAGATAAACTATTAATTTAACTTATCAATGAAGCTTAATTTATAACATAAATATAACATTTATAAACCCGCCATGAAAAATCTGAAAAGGGAGTTTTCATATTGAATTTTATACCTGAAAAGGTTTCTTGGAGAAATTACCAATAATAAAATTCTGCCTCCTGATGTAATAGTATATTATACACCAAGGTGGTGAAGACTATTATAATTGACCGAGCACCAAGATTATTTCGCGAGGGGCCTTGTCCCGAGCAAAATAAAGTGCGAGGTTTATAAATGTCTTCAACACCATGGTGTATATACAATTTTTTCCACTACTAGCCAAATTTAAAATTAAAATTAAAATAATTCACAAACGCACCGAAGCGTTTACTCCGTGATCTTACTGACAAGTACACTGTCAGTTGTCGATATATTATGAACGTACTCGTTATGTCATCAGTCATTTTTGGTTGAGCGCGAATTTTAAACTAATGGCACTTTTATTCAAATAATTTTATCTTGATAGGTAATTTCAAGCAGCAAATATGTTAAAGAGAATCTCCTGGGTATACAAAATTATCTCCAAGAGCTCATCCATTTCTCAAATGTGGTTGTAAGAAATCCAAACAAGAAGGATCAATAAAACTCAAAGTCCAAACCACAATTTTAATATTGTCCACCAAAAGAACAAATTGTTCAGCAACTAGTTTCGGTACAAAATTACCATCATCAGGCTACAATAGAAATGTTATGCTTATCAAAAAAGATCTCATGAGATAATATTAACAGTTGAGACAAAA
>CAJUYG010000102.1:139096-230508 GCA_910591675.1 Galerucella calmariensis | reverse complement strand
TCAACTGTTAATATTATCTCATGAGATCTTTTTTGATAAGTATAACATTTCTATTGTAGCCTGATGATGGTAATTTTGTACCGAAACTAGTTGCTGAACAATTTGTCCTTTTGGTGGACAATATTAAAATTGTGGTTTGGACTTTGAGTTTTATTGATCCTTCTTGTTTGGATACAAAATTATGATGCACAAGTTTATGTTCTGAATTCTCAAAATATTTGAATTTTCACATTATTGATCTAGGTTAATAATAGAAAATTATTAACCACTAATAGAGAAATTCAACTTTCCACTCTTTATTTATCTTTTCTCGGTGGTGAACTGCAGTCGGTGAATTGTTTTGCGATGAATGGATAAAATTGTTCAATAACGTGATAAATTATCAGATTTTGACCTTTTTCGTCTGAGCTTATAGTAATATCGGATGGCATGCTATAATAACTATCGAATTGATAAAATATTGCGACAAAAATAAGACATTTCTAAAAATATGGAGAACAACGTAAACTTTCTCTTACGCGCAGTGTATTAATTGAACTTTACAATAATTAACATTATTTTTTGACCTTGTAATTTGTAATCGTGGAAATATTTACATTAAAAACACATCTAAGTTTAGGCAGATATATTATTATCTAATTGTAAAAACAAAATTATAGGTAAATGTATTTATGATAATATAATACATCAAAATTATTTAAGCTGATCTTCTTTGGGTAGTTTACTATATTTTTCTATTGTCGTTAGTGACGAAATCTAAAATTAATTCCTACCACACTATTTCCTAAAGTATTTCTTTACGCAGATGTGTTTCAAACACTAATACTGGTGTTAATTTTAGAAAAAATCTAAAACGTAGCGACTGCTATTTTAACTTTATAGATTTGTGTGTTTTGAAGTTCTATTTTTATTCTATTCGAATAGTTTAATAAACGGATGAATATTTAAATGTTTATTTTATGGAGACTGAATATAACGAGTACAAACTGGCGCTACTATAGCTGGGGGTCAAAAGTTACTGACACAAACAGCGTGATAATTTATTTTAGGTTAAGTAAATGTAATAGCCAACGCGTAGCATAGGCCATTTCTGAATGACGTCACTGACAGAACGGCCATATTGTTCTGGGAGGCACATATAGTTGAAATAATACCCTTCTTGGTGTGCGTCATCGATTTTGACGTTTATCCGGGTTTTCGGCATGTCGTTTATTTTATTTGCTATTTTGACATATAGCTAACCTTAAATTTGATAAATAAAATCATCAGGATCGTATTCAGCCAAATTCAAAAAGGTTATGAAATCAATAATTACCAGCATCTTTTCCTAACTGAAATTATTTCAGAACTTTCAAAATGCTGATGTTTTTTCGTGCATCTAGGCATATTTTTGTATTATTTAGATAAATATAAGAATAACATTAATATTCACTTCAAATAAATAATAATTGACCGTAAGCAACAAAGTACACACCTAACAAGAACTGTCAGTGTGACAGTAGAAAAAGACGTAAGATACATTGCCGCTACGAAAGTAACGCCTTCATAGTATTTTGAGCTCCCAATTGATAGGTTGCGCTGGCGCGTAATCTAAATATCAACCAATCAAATTTTTGTAAGTCAAAGATTAGGGTTAACCTTTTTAAAAAGATTCAAACGGTTCATTATTGTGATATTATATTTCACAGACCTGCCTTTTTTCCCATTTCTTCCTACGTAATGTGATAGAAGGAGATTAACAATCGATGACGCACACCAAGAAGGGTATTATTTCGACCATATCATATTCTATTTAGTTTTCATTGTTCAAACAACGGATGATAGTTGAACTTTAATTAGTAATAAGTTCTCAAAAATACCTCAAATGCCATCGTTTTGTACTGTTGTTAACAGTGGAATGCATGGAGCAAGCGATATGATATCTTTTTTTTCAATTTCCGGCTGTTTTAACCAAGCAAGGTGACTGCGAGGACAGTTTAACGAAAGAATGACTTTTGCAACACTTTCGCTACTGTGATTATATATATTCCGCCATATTTCTAATGTCATCTGTCAGAATTGTATATAAATCTGACCGATGCATTAGTTTTAATACTCATTTAAAGAAAACTGTATTCGTTTTTGGGTAATTATGGAGAAAAAAGACTTTCAAGTGCTAATTATACATTAAACATTGTCCCATAGAGGTCAATTCTAAGCTAGTTTGGGATTGCATAGATGCATTAAGCGCACTTGGGGACTATTACAACGTCATGGTAGTCTGGGTACCAAGGTACGAGAAGGGCAATGAATTAGCAGATGAAACGGTCAGACAGGACAAGACAAGAATCATCAATGCCCTCCATTGGACCGGAATCTTTCTGCGGCAAAGCTAATCACATTGACAGACGAAGTCATTTGCATATGCAGATTATGTCACCTAGAATGGGAAACGGCAGAGCACATGCCATAATAAACAGGAGTTACAGCAATGTATCATCAACAAAGCGCTTCGAAAACTAAATAATTCAAATGCTGATCGGTACGTATAAGATAAGAGAAATGGGGGATATTTTGAACATTTAATATAGTTCTTGTATATATTTGGGAGAGAATTGCTCAGTAGCACTTCTTGTCACTTATAGTAGCATTAATTCATCAGTTATGAATATCTAATGATCACCACATTTTAAGGATAGATTGATGATCAGCAATATACAGACACAAAATTGAAGAAAAAAAGGTAGAACGTGTCGCGGGACACACGGTAGGAACTTTAGTTCCTTTTAAGCAAAAGTTATGTAATACATCTGACGTTATAGATGAACAATTTGCATATTCTTTGGTGGTTGAGTAGTAAGCACACCAGACTCTCAGGCGGTAGACCCGGGTTCAATTCCCCGCGAGGAATTTTTTTTATTGTTAATTTTATTTTTAAATAATCATTCTGCTTGATATTAATAACGACAACAGGTAGACGTTTGAAATATTTAGCAGAATATTCATTATTATAGATAATGGTACGGTACCCTCCATGAGGGAGTCCGACTGGCAACATCTACTTATAACAGCATCGTATATTTAAAAAAGGAAACCGTAGCATTATACAAATTGGACATTCGTTTACCACAAAATTAGTGGAAACATAAAATTGAATTGTTAAATTTTTAATTTGAAGTTATATTACAGTTTATAGAAATTTTTATTTTCTAGATTTTTTCCTAAGTGGGTCGTAGAAAAAATATGCTGCTTGACTCGTGTGGATTGTCCATATCGCACTTGAACGATTGAGCACTCCGCCTACGGCGTCGTGCTTCATCTTCGTCCTCGTGCGATATGGCCATCATATCCACACTAGTTGCACAAACTACAATTTCTTTCAAAATATGCCCTTTTACATTTAAAAACTACCTGCCAAATGTCAAATCAATTTATCAATCCATTTTAAAGTTATCGAATTAAAACATTCAAGTTTTCAAAATTTCAACACCCTGTATTTCGAAAAGTAGCTAGACCCCTTAATCGCGCAAAAAAAATTATGGAAATAATAGTAAAAATTTATCCGAACAAATTCCAGTAGATCACTAGCACTGCGAATACCAGCTTTGCATAGAATTGCAATATAGCATCGGTGGTTCAGTGGTTAGAATGCTCGCATTGCACGCGGGCGGCCCGGGTTTGAATCCGGGTATGAGCATATTTATTATTATGAATCGCTGCTTCGTAAACGAGAGAGAGACTAAGGAGGCACAAGCACGCAAAAGCAAGGCACATAACGAAGCAATGTAACATAACGCAGCGTAACGTAACGCGTAACGGTCAGATCTTTTGCGTCGCGACCCCTGGTCGCTCAAACATAACCTGGCGTAAAGAACTAAAGTTCCAAAAACAAGTGATCGACAGCGAACATTTCAGTTTTTCAAATGCCAATTACAAACTTCAAATGGGTGATAATTATCATTAATTAATTATCAAATATTCTTGTGAATTTGACAGTCCATTTTTAAATAATAATATTTTATAGTATAAGACAAAAAGTAGGAAAACTATAAGAAAGGTAAATGGTTAGAAAATTAAGGATTGGCGAGGAAATATAAAATCAGTAGGTAATGGAATAACTACACAAAGAGATTGACAGACATACAGCGTCGAAAACAGTTGTGGGAAGAAAACGTATTTCTATATTTAGACAAATGCTAACTCAGTTCTAAAATGATACGGTTTTTAAAAGGGGAAGAAGTTCGACCTAGATAGATTTGAAGGTTAACCTTCCTCAACAGAATTAATATATAGAGAAGAGGAACACCAAACTTTGTTTTCACATGCCGACCAACCTCGTTCTAGTCTCTAAAAACTGTCTATCTTTATATATTCTAGGGTGCTGGACAGAAATACGATATTTGTTTAAATTGTGGAACATGCCTAACCAAAAATAAGAAAAAAACGACGATCAACTCGCATTTCGAGCAATAAATTGAAGGCAAGGGGGGTCATATGTCCCTAGGCGCGCCCCGTTAGAGGGCGCCAAAATTAGTATCAAAATTAATTCTTTAATTTTATTTTGATGTAAGATATTGTATATAAATACGTTTGCTAGATTGAAGTTTGGAGCTTCACAAATATCTTTATTACAAACCAGATGGCAAGAAATTGTAAGACATTTTTTCGGCTTAATTCCATGCTTCGACAGACTCATTAACTTCAAATAATATATTTAGTTAAGGTACAGCTTCAGTGGCGTAATTAACGCCAATGCAACCAATGCGGTGCATTGGGGCGCATGCCTTAGGGGGACGCAAAAAACTGATATTCTGGAAAATTTTCAACAAAAAAATATGTTGAAACAAAACTGAAACTGAAACTGAAAATAAATGTGAAAAAAATAGTAGTGGTATTATTCGTTGGAGGTTATGGGGGGGGGTGTAGAATGTGTCTACGAATAGGGGCGCACGGGGAATACTTGCATTGGGGCGCAGTCACGCCACTGTACAGCTTTAAAGGGAGCAGTCTGAAACTTTGGCGTTAACTGAACGTAACTATTAATATTAACATTTCATATTTGTTACACACGCCAACTGTGTTTTGCATATGCAAACATTAGAAGAAACCCCTTTTATAACAATAAGTCGAACATGTAGAAAAAATGATTTCTCAACACATTAATTTATTAAATTGATTTCAGTTTATAGCAAACGTACAAATTTGCTGATGAAAATATTAAATTAAAATTACCACTGGAATGTGTGTATGGGTCGCTTATGAAATAAAAAGTTCAGTAAAATATTTAATATGTTATTGTTATTTTATGGATTATTTATTGAAAAATTCTTTAGGACAATTAATCAGCAGTATAAACACCATTTTTATTACATGATAAGCATGCGTGGATTTTTTTTCGTTTTCAGTCGTTCCAACCAATAGGGTTATTAACGACCAAATTTATACATTTTGAATGATTACATTAGGTGGTATAAATTGGTTTCTTTAAGGTACCTTATTAATATTTCTACGTTCATTCGTTCACCTAAAATAGCTTTAAATTAACTTATTTACCTACGACCCCTCCCCCGTAATCAGTCAATAAACACACAGTCGGTATCAATGTAATGATGTCTATTACGCACTGTAAAAAAAACGCACCGCTGTATCGTAAATCGCACGGCTTCCCTAGCAACATATTAGCAACTGTCAATAGATGTCTCTATTTTATTCAAAATTTACTATTTAAAAACATTCTCGATATAATAATAATAATAATAATAATAAGATTTTATTGCACAAAAAATCTGTTACAAGATAAATACATAAAATAACCTAAAACATCTACAATAAAATGGGCAAACCTTTAGGAAATTTAATTCTTGAATATGTTGATAAGATATAGGGTAATAAATATAGATACTATACATAATTAATTTAAAATGAAAAGTACATATCAGTTATAAAGAATTAATGGTAATTATAAAAAATGAGAGGTACAAGAACATAGTAAGAGCACAAGTTTCTTGAAATATCAATATCAGTTATAGTAAGAAATACACACACACACACACAGACATCCAAACGAACAACACATTCACACAAAAACACACAAAACAATATATGTACCTTAGAAAAGAATAAGTATATCATATATTCATTGAATAAAATAACACTTTTCTCCAACTCCCCATTTAACTATGAAAAGCCCAATGGGCTAAAAGTATGTATTGATTATAATTGAAAAATGGACTTTTGATTATCGACAATATATTAATGATGATTGAACGTTAGTTCTTCAATGTGCTTCTTTCATTGGTAATAAAGTAATAGAGATGGAGTTTACCAAGCCCCTCTAATTATGTAACTGTTATTTCTTATGCTTCTTATAAATACAAGTACAAGTAGGTCGTAGGTAACGTATAGTACGTAACTCGTGCTGTAAAGCATTTTACGCACTCACGTAATTCGGCATCGTGCGTAACTTTTCCATTCGTGCGTAAAATGCTTCTTACCACACACGTTACGTAATATACTATTACAACGGGATATATAGACCGAAATTAACCATTTTGTGTTTTACCATTTCGGCAGGCTGATTTTTAGTGTACAGGTAGTAATAAACTCCCATTTGTTGCAAAATAAGTTTGGATTGAATTAGTATATTACATAACGTGTGTGAAAAATCACTTCCGCACGAGTAATGTACAGTACTTTTCCTACGATCACGTGAAAATTTCACCAAATAATGTGTAATCAACATCTGACATATTAATACACGAAATGTTACAATTAAAGTCAACATAATTGATTTCAAAATTAACAATAACTATCAATAGTGACAAAAAGTCATGTAGTTAAACTATATAATATAGGTAGGTTATTACAATTATTAACTGGTTGGATAATTATAGAAATTGAAATTATTATTGTTCATCATACTTCATACATACTTATCACGAATACCTACCTTTCAAGACGATTACATTTTCCTACTATTATAACATTTGGTTTAGTTTGTACAACATCGGACTTCTGACGAAGAGTACGCGGGTTCGATCCTCGACCGCGCCCTAAATTTTTTTTAATCAAGAAAATGACAAAAATGTCGCTTTTCAAATAGATCGCTTTAAATTTAGATATTACATAGGTGAATCTAATTAAAAATTGTATATTTGACAGCTTGCCAGTGTTCAATCTTAATAAAAATTCATTTGACAGCTTTTTTAACCGTACACGTACGGATAAGTTTTTTTTCTGTACGCGTATGAATAAAAGCCACTTTCCATAGAACTAGACAGTGCGATATATGTCACTTTCCTATGTGATCGTAGGAGAAATAATTATATGTTGTGATAATTAATGATAAAAGCTACCGATAAAAATGATTTTCGTATCGTTGAATGTCGCTCAAGCTACTAGAGTAGACCGATAATTAGGTAATTTGTTAATAACGCAGTAACTTGTTAACTATTTCACTTACAGATGCCAGCTTTGGTACATAATGTCTGTGAGTAAGAACGAATTATTTATTTAACATGATTTTTTATCGATGATTTTGGACCTAATTAATATTTTTTTTTCGAACAAAGACTAGTTTTGTGGGTCTTTTGAAGGTGAATAAGGAAGTATTTCACTTTTTTTTTGTAAAACCTGAGGGAAAAAATATAAGAGAAAAACGTTAAATATCGTTAAAATCACATGACTGTTCATTGTTCATTCATGGATTCATGTAAGAATTTCGAGCACTCCGGCTTCGCTCTCATGCTCGAAAAATCGCGCATGTTTTAAAGACCTTAATATCCACTTATACTTTAATATACTATTTTAAACCTTTTGTACGCAACTTGAAAATTCTTCAACTTTCAAATCCAATATAAGTTAACTATCGACTTAGATCTTTTCTGATTAGTAGTACCCTTTGTTGAAAATTTTATTTCATAATTGTACGAATTTTGTCAACAGATTTACCGTTTGGACTTTACTACGATTTAAGTTGTTAGTAGTTACTTTTGAAATATTTTACAAGAAATCTGAAATATAAAACTGTATAGGTATAGAATGTTAGAAATAAATCACATTTGGTTTCGTGATTAAAATGTTGAGTATCCTTAGTACGTCCCTGGCTAGTTATCTACGAATTTACAAATTTTTACAGTTTCCCGCTGAGATTTGAGTCGAGTTTATTGGTCATAGGGTAGTTCAGGCAGACGGCCACTCCAGACGGGACTGGTACACTTTTATTAGACAAACGACAATCACTACAAATATGGTATACAGAAAAAAATAATTAGGCAAGCTTAAAGTTTAATAGCATGGCATAAAGCTTATTTATTAAACAATAATATGAACTCCCTATATGTAAGACCGACCCTATATTTAGACTTATGCATCTGTTGCAGGATTCACGTCAAAAATAGAATACAAATTTAAAGGTAGATACAGTGCAGAATTATTAACGGATGTTAACATTTAAAACAAGTTTACAGCCCAGCTTAGACACAATTAAAAGAGTACCAGATAATATATGGTGTTTGTATACTGGTAGAAAACACCCGATATTCTTAAATGTGAAAAGTGTTGGGTTAAAGCCTAGACTTAACAATCCTTTTAAATTATAAAGTAATTACTTACACCTAATGATACAATGCACAATCAAATATAATAAGCTAATTTTTATCTATAGTCAAATTCTATTCAAATTCAGTAACGATTTTATATTTCTGTTCTAGATCACAATTCTTATTCTATATACAGTGCAATGCAATGAATTTGTCTAAATATGGGATTAACTAAAGTATTCAACAAGTTTACCTGGAAACTCATTCACAACCATCCCACAGGAATCTTTCTAGGTAAAAAGGTTTAATAATGGAGAATTGTTAATATCAAGTTGGTCGTTAAGAAGATTATCTGAATATTTGTTTTTATTTATCTCTAGGGCTTCTAAAAGATTTAATTTGAAGGATTTAGTTTCTATATGCAAAATTTCAAAATTTGAATCGAAAGAGTGTTGGTTTGCTAATAAATGATTTGAATAGTTGGAATCTAATTTTTGGTTGTCATAACTACGTTTGTGTTTTGAAATTCTAGTTTTAAAATTCCTAAAAGTTCTACCTATACAATAAATTTTATCACAGTCGTCATTACCACATTTTAATTTATAAACTCCTGATTTATTCAGTTTTGAAGATTTGGATTTGTTGTTTTTAATGAATTTGGATAAATTGTTGTCAGTTTTGAAGCAAATATTCAAGTCTAAAGTTTCTAAAAATGATTTTATTTTTAAGGATGGTATTCCAAAGTAAGTTAAGCTTTTAAATTGGTTATTTTTGTTTTTATCAGAAGGAAATACCTGTTCTAGAGTATGTTTTCGTATCTTTTTATTTATGATGTTGTCAATTAAATTTGGATCGTAATTATTATTAACCGCTATTTGTTTTATTATATTTAGTTCTTTATTGTAATTGTCAATATTAAATGGAACTGTTAAAAGTCTATGTATCATACTATTGAAAGCTGCCAATTTATGACTGATTGGGTGGACTAAACTATTATGAATTGTAATGTCTGTATGTGATGGTTTGTGAAATATAGAAAAGTCATGTCTATTATTTATATTTGAAATTGTAAGATCTAGAAAGTTTATGGACTTATTTTGTTCAATTTCTACTGTAGATTTGATATTTTTATGTATTGAGTTAATGTGAGTAATGAAGTTATCTAATTGTCTCGTAGTACCAGTGAAGCAAGCTAAAATGTCATCTACATATCGGTGCCAGTAAACAAATTTTTTAGTAAGGGGGTGTTTATGAATTATCTTTTCTATATTATCCATGAAAATTTCTGATAATAGGGGACTGAGAGGGTTGCCCATAATCATATAAATTTATTAAGAGTTTGTTTAAATCAAAATTATTTTCATTTCAACGGAAAGGTTTATAGCAGTAAAGAGGGTTTGATTATCATTGATTAACAATACAAAACATAATATAATATTGAAATTTAATATAATAATAATAACTTTATTCACTCAATAAATAAATAAATACAAAAATTTGGATAAGTATACATGGTGGAAGTGAACAAGGAACTCTTGCGATAAGTAATATATTATGATACAATATTATAATATCTTTCACCATACAACGATCATACTGAAATATTGAATTAAGCTAGGTTAGGTGTGTGGTGAGTGGGTATAAGGCACTCCCTCCACTGCGACTCGCAAGAGTCTATTGTGGCTCACACGTATTTAGATTTCACCAAACAAATTCAGCTTTTTAACAAAGCCGATTAGTTTATTTGGTGAATGATTTTTCGGGTCCGAGGGCGAGAGAGAGACCCTGCCAAACATCAGATACCTTATTCGAGCCGCGGCGGGGCAGGCACAAATTATATGCTCTGCTGTTTCATCATCTTCCAGATAAAGACGGCAAATCGGATCTTCCGACAGTCCAAGTTTTAGCATATGATGATTCAGATAACAGTGGCCTGTTAAAAGGCCTGTTAGACAACATAGGTCATGCCTGCTATAGTCCAACATTTGTTTGGAGACATTCTTCGAAGGATGAATAAAAGCCTTTGAATTAACCAAACATGGAAAATTATGCCAGAAGTCTAAAGCTCTTCTTGCTGTCCAGGTATTTAGTGTTTGTTTGGCAACTTATTGCGATGCCAATAGTAGGTTCTGGTCCGATAGAAACACGTGCAAGAGAGTCTGCCTTCTCGTATCCATCATGGCCAGGGATTCAGACCAGCAATACTTTATTGAGTTCTCCTATTGAGGAGAGTCCTTTTTGGCAGTCTAAAACCAATTTCGACGTTACACGGTGAGAGATAAGTGCTTTCAAATCTGTTTGGCTGCCCGAGAAAATTTTTATTGTTCTATGAATGAGATTAGATTGCTCCAATGTCTCCACACATGAAACAATGGTGTAAATTTCCACCTGAAATACGGTTGCATAGGATCCTAGAGATGTTGAAATTTGTGTCCTAGGTCTGCGTCCGAATACACCTGCACCATATGCTAATGTAACTCAAAAGTCTCTAGTAGATTGTAGAATTGTGCCACTGAATAATAAGTTCTTCCAAGTAGAATGCCTTTGTCAATCTCCAGAACTTATTAAATGTATTTTACACTTTGAATTTACAGATTGAATAATATTTGGCATTAAAGAGTTAAGATTTTGTATTTTTAAAAATAGAATACTCAAACCATAAATGTAACGAATAGCTGAGTGTTAAAGCAGTAGACGAATCAACCTGTTTAGACACATGTTTAATGGCAAAGCAAGCAGAGGATACTTTTTTCGCTAAAGTGTAAAGATCCTTTAAGAGCATCGTCAATATGGAGACCAAGAAACTTAAGGTTCTTAATAAGTCATTGTTAGTTTTGAGAGGTTGCAAAACTTCTTTGTCTACTAAAGTTTTCTCAG
Source organism: Galerucella calmariensis (assembly GCA_910591675.1). Taxonomy (NCBI): domain Eukaryota; kingdom Metazoa; phylum Arthropoda; class Insecta; order Coleoptera; family Chrysomelidae; genus Galerucella; species Galerucella calmariensis. Next base: position 219,112 of record CAJUYG010000102.1, on the reverse strand, counting down.
TGTTAAAACAGAGCCCGTTCGAGTCAAACCTGGACTTTGCCTATGGTAGAATGTAAAGTTCGTATATCTGAACTACTCCAGGTTACACTATAGTCTGTACAGAAAGTACGAGGAGTAATAAACCCTAATTAAGTATGCAAAACCTTTACAGGGAGCACCATGAAATTTTTGATAAATCTCTTACTTTAAATTACATTTCTTTCGTAAATCTAAAAACCAGGTAGATCGACCCCGTATTTGTTTCAGTTGTAGCAAAATTTAGGGTTTCTTCATTGTTAAAGGATTAGCAGATAAGCAATAACGCAATGCAGTGGTGTGTATTTTGGGGAAAAAATACGTTTTAAATTATAATATAATAAAAAATGAAAAGAAATAATTATTGGAATACATTTATTACTTACATTTTATTCTATATCCGACTCGGAAGAGGAAGAATCGTTGTTGACATTAATAATAATAGGGTCGATTAAATCATCAATTTTCAACATATTTGCCTCTACTTTGATAACATGCTCGATACAGTTTGTCCAATTTTCCTTACTAACATGACTTACAGCACTCTCAAACAATTTCACATCGTTTATTTTAAAAGTAGTATTTTTTTTCCAACTTCCCCCTTTACCTGAGCCCATATTAATTCTATAGGATTAAGTTCACAATGATAAGGGGGAAGTCGAAGAACTGATATACCACGAGAAGAAGCCATTTCTTCTACAATGTAGGTTTTGTATTTATTCTTGTTCATTTTTGCAATTCTGTAAAGTTCTTTCCTTAGTGGATCTTTTGGAAACTTAATATTTTTCGAAATAAGCCACTCCAAAAGCTCTGCTTTACGCCAACGACTTGTGGGCAATGCTTCTCGTAACCGTGAATGGTAACTTGCGTTGTCCATAACAATAACAGCCCCTTTTGGAATCAGATCCAACATTTGAACAAACCATTCCTCGAAGACATCCCCATTCATATCTTCGTGATAGTCCCCCGTGCGTTTTGAAATAAAAGTTAATAATACACCATCAACAAAACCTTCAGAACTTCCAACATGGACAATGATAAGTCTTTTTCCTTTTCCAGATGGTGGCTGCAAACCTAACGACAAACCTTCCACGAATGCCTGCCTTCCGCTTTTGTTTTCATCTTGCCAAGATTTGGAAATTGTATATCCAGCATTTATACACACATATATACAAAAATATATAAAATAATTATTGTTACAGATTGGTTTGTTTTCTATTATGAATAAACTGTGTTGCCTTTCTTTATCAAACTTACTAAAATTTATGTACCTCTATCACTTTTTTTTATTAAAATTAGTACATCCCGTTACCTCTGACCTAAATCGTATATTCTTTAGCATAGCTGCAACTCATTCGTTCAATACAAAATGTACCTTACGGTATACCCTCTTAAAATATATTTTGGTACGTCTATGAAATCTACTTAAATGAATGATTTATTACTCCTCGTACTTTCTGTACAGACTATAGTGTCATCAGCAAATGAAGTGAATTTACCATTAAATCGTAAGTCTGTGACATCCTTAATGAAAACCAAAAAAAGAATTGGACCTAAAACTGAACCCCGGGGAACACCACTGCTAACTAGTAAATTTTTCTAAACTGTACCATTTGCTCGTATAGTTCTTTTCGCGATCTATGAAACTGACTTGACTTGATTTAGGCTTGAGATGCAATGAAACCATAAAACTTTTCGGATTTACCGTGCAGAGACGCACTATATCTGATGAAAAAGAAATAAAATAAAGTATTTATTATAAGAGTGACCCAAAAGTCTTATAGAGTTTTCAAGTAATAATTTATTATTCGTCAACAAAATAAATACGACTCTGTCAGGTGATACTTTTATGGATTTAATGCATGTCATTATCCTATCTTAGGTTAGGTCAGTTTCTTAGATCGTGAAAAGAAATATACCTGTTGTTTTCTACATTCAATGCCATCTCTCTGTAAGATTTTGAAGGGTGGGTGACACCACAGCACTTAGTCCACAATTGGCCCATTGTGCATCCTTCTGAGGTTCAGACTTCGTTCTAGCTCGTCATCCAGCCTACTTGTTTGAAGTAGGCGATATCGTCGCCAGAAGTAATCTCCCTCATGCTGGCTTGTGTTAGCCTGTACTCGAATACAGAAAATATAAATTGAGATAGTGTCGGGTATTCACAAAGAATGTGTTCTACAGTCTCATCTTCCTGTTCACATCCTCTACAAAGTGAAGTGTCAGACAGACCCAGTCTGTAGAGGTGTTTTCGTTGGTGGCAGTGACCGGTCAGAATACCCGTGGCTGTCCGAAGGTTCTGTCTGTTCATAGTCACGTATTTTTTGGCTACTTTCCAGTTCGGATACTGCAGCAGTTCCTTGGCAAGTCTGCAGCCTTCTGCATCGTCCCATCTACCCTTAAACTTTTCAAGGGAGTGTTCCTTTATTAGGTCAATCATAGCCGACGCCGACAGACCAATGAAAGTGCCAGGTCCCAAGGGTTTTTGGGAGGCTGCTTTCCTGGCTAGTGAGTCGGCAATGTGGTTATTACTGTGGCCCTTGAGCCAGCCTAGAGTGACTTCGTTGTTGCTAGTTGCACTCAATGCCATAATATTTTTGTTTATTTATCAAAATTTCATAATCAACACAATCGAAAGCCTTCGCGAAATCACAAAAAAACGAAGCCATAAAAATTTTATTATTAAGTGAAATATATATCATAGGAACATGAAACATTACGTCAATAGTACATTTTATTAGATAAGGTCTAGCCATTTTTCGTGCTTTTGGCTTAATCCAAACAGCCTCCACATGTTATAGTTTTTGTACAAATTGAAATAGACTGTAATATAATTAATATTTTTCTACTCCTATACTTCAAGTTGTTAATTAAATGCCAATTTTCAGTTTCATAATGATACTCATTATAACACTGGTTTTCATTATAAAACTGAAAAATGGACCAATAGAAATCTAGATTTTCAAATACCCAAGTAGGCAGAGCCAATATTTTCTGTAGAATGTTTGACAGTTTGACATTGTTTTATTTTAAATCTTTTGCGTTAGTTTTTAAAAGAAATAGCGAGCACCAGACCGAAAATACTTAATGACCAAGGCAAATACATATTTAAACTTATTATTTTTGTATACAATAATTTATTACTAATATTGTATAACATACTTATACGCTTTATGCTATCATTTCAGCCATGTGCTCCCGAGGCGCAGTGGGTAAAGGCCTGCATAAGGTTTTTTTCGATCTGTACATTCCGGGTTCGAGTGCCGGGTAGTTCATTTTTTTATATATATTTTTTTTAATCAGATTTCTTCGTAGAAAAAGTAGTGTATGCAACTCTCATGCAATGATTATTAATACATGATCGTTGCATGATATACTATTCCAGTATTAGTTGACTAAAATATTTTATAATCAGTATTGAATTTGTTGTGTTATATTTTCAATTCAATATACCCCTTTTGAATATCTCTACTCTTTCGATAAATATTTACTCTAAAATAGTCGTGAAAACTCAATACAAACGCTGTGTGAATGTATTTAAAGTTTTAAAGGTTTGTTAAACTTATAACTTTATTGAACAGACCTTGACGTTTGCTTAAATATAGAACTCTCTTGTAAACGATGAACTTTGGATGGTTTGTGTACCGATTCTTCTATTAAGAGAAGACAGATGTGCCATCAGAATAAATAAAAACAATGAAAAACTCGTTCATTTGTTAATTGAAACTGAAATGTTTCATTAGCAAATCCCGTACAAAATAGCATATTAATTACCTACCAAGTGTCATAAATATTACTACGGAGACTAAAGATGCTTTTGACACTAGTTGCTTACTTAAAGCGCTTTCGATTATTTACTATTGGCTGCCACAAAACAGTGTAACCTATAGAAGTGAAAGTCTAATAGGATTACCTAGAATGAAAAAATGAGGTGTCAAACCCATCCACCTGAAGCGCTAGCTGCAATTGAGTTGACGAAATAGGCAAGGCAGCCGAGGCCGAAAAACAGACTGAGGGAAGAAGAATTGCAGCGATCGCAGTGGATGGGTTCAGAACTATTTCATAGTGCTTTTTTTAATGGAAGTTTGTTTTTTGAATGGAAGTTTGTTTTTTTAATGACTAATGCCCGATTCCACTAACCATTTCCTAGTCAGGTAATACCTAAAACGAATTCAGGAATTCCTTAATGCAATTTACATTTTACCATGCGCTAAGTAATGCCTAAGAGTGATAACAATACATATTTCCCATCACTTTTTGATCAATCCTGAAAGGATTGTAGGAACAGCTTTGCGAGTGAGGCCCTTTTTGGTCCCAATAACAATATATTGTGGTTCAATATATCTGTTGCAAACTTTGAAGGATTTATAAATCTGTTCAGCGCTCAATTCCTTTAGTTTTTAATTGCGAATAAAGGCAACCCATCCATTCAACAACAAGGGGTCATGTTTGGGAAACCTATGTCGTTTTGATGTAATGTCTGTACTCCCAGGAACGCAACACTTCTCACCAACCATTATAAATATTATGAATTATCACACTTGATAAGATACAGTACCTAATTAAAACACAAATAACAGCAGCAAATCGCAAAAAGGAACAATATATAAAAGACAATGGTGACAACTATATGACAGCTTTGATATATGATAGCTTTTAAAATATTTTCTTCTTTTCGTGCTAAATGCCCTAGCTGCCAGGTGGATGGGTTTGAGACCTCATTTTTGTATTCAAGGTCATCCTATAAACTTTCACTTCTATAGGTTAGACTGTTTTGTGTTGTCTGCTAATATAGTAGCAGCTCGTAGTGACTGAATTCCGTTCGTTTATTACCGGGCGTGACGCCTAGTCTTACCTTTCCCGTGCCCCTCAAGCACATACCGAAAAGTATGAGCTTCAAGCCACGCTCATTAAATATTTGACGTTTGTCTGGTTTGACGTTTATTTAAAGGTTAAGATTGTGCTGATTACGATTTAAACCACAGCACACCCTCTAGCAGTTTAACTCTCATCTACAATTTGTATCCAAGTTATAATATCGTGCCCGGCCGCTTGAGAGCGCATTAGTAGCGTGACGTTGCAGAATCGCCCAATCGGAGGACGGAGGGAACGTCACGTGAACTGTCAATTATTGAAAGTTACAAAATGGTTATCACCCGTCAACTTTTCAGTCAATATTTTACCTTTTAAATAAAGGTTTATGGTAGCTATATATCTTTATGATAATCAATGATTTCAAGTTTCAAATTCTCCGTGGTGGAACTGTTTTTCCGAGATTTTTATATGTATGTATTTATTTATAATATATATTTTATGTATATATATATATATATTTAATATAAAATGATGAACAACTTCGAAGTTTTCTTCCAAGTTTCCAAAAATATTATTGAGATTTCTAACGTAAATAATACATTATTTTTAGGATGTAACTATAAACTATATATTACGTAGAATTATACTTATAGATTTCACTGTATATTCATCTTATTTCATTTTTTGAAAAATAGTTAACAACAATAGCCAGTTTGTCGAATTTAAGATAGACACTCCTGTATTTTGTTTATTTCTTGGTGTACATATTGGAATTTTTTACAGTCATTTGAGTGTGAAAAAATATGTGCACTTTGAAATAATTCAGGGATATCCATCTTATATTTAATATATAAATATCCCGCCCTTATGCCCGATTTCACCAACCGTCCCGTAAAGTTAGGTAATATCCAAGTCGAATTTAGGAATTTCTAAATGCGCGTGGTCCAACGTAAATTGCGTTTAGAAATTCCTAAATTCGGCTTGGATATTACCTAACTTTACGAGACGGTTGGTGAAATCGAGCATTAGTTATTTCATATTTCCCGCTCTTTTAGTTATTCTTCTTCTTGCTCCTTTTTTGAGCTATATTCTGAGGGATAATTTACTCTTTTCTTGTATGTCACAGATTTCTTTAGTTCTGTGCTCCATGTATACTATCGCATCGCGCGGCTGGCGCGGCGGATGGTCTCAATACTAATATATTAGATCTGAGATTTAGTGAAGGAGTTAGCCTGCTAGAGGGTGTGCTGTGATTTAAACCTTACTAAAAATAACTAAGTATGCAAAATTTTATTATCAAAAACATTATAATTGAAAATTGTTCTTCTAACAACACAGGAAATTCATTGGCATTGGCACATGTCAGGTGGTTTTGAGGATCCTAAAAAATCGTGTTCGATTTTCTCAAAAGTCGTGACGACTGAGGCGTCACGCACAAGTGCTTGAAGCCCAAATAAACGAAAGCAACATTAGCAGGAACAAAAATATTTATATTATATTATTTTAATTATATTCACAAAATGATAAACACTGACATGTCATTGAAAAATCATATGAAACGGAACTACAGCAGACACTTGATGTGACGTTTAAGAAACAAAAGATAAACGAGATGTGTTTAGAGTGACATTTTGCGAATGTAAAACCCGTGTTGTTACTGTTGTTACATGACCCGCTTTTGAGGCAAATGCCACCATCTTTTTGGAAACAATTTAAGAACGGATAATTTTTGTTGTTCAGTTTTTAAAAGGTTAAACAACAAACTGGAGTATAAATCCCACGCATATTTATCATGTGATAAAAAATCTCCAACAAATAGTGTTTATACAGCTGATTAATCGTCAAAGAATTTTTCAATAGCAAATCGATTAAATAACAATAACTTGAATATTACATTCAATTTTTTATTCCTCAAGCAACCCATACACATTCCAATGACAATTTTAATTTAATATTTTTATCAGCAAATATGAAATATGCTATAAAATGAAATTTATATGTTGGGAAAAAGTTCGACTTATTGTTATACGATTATCAGTGGCATATTTAGTTAACTTTACGCAAAATTTTTAGATTGTTTCATTTAAACCTGTACCTAAACTGAATTTTCAAAGTTGATGAATCAGTTGAAAATATTAACAGAAATGTTGTAGCCTCTATCAAGAATGGTTCATTTGGGTAATGTATCAAAACACACTTTCAATATCAAGGGCAACTGTAATAAAAATTTGCTTCTTAAACATAGCTTCAACAGTATGTGTCCGCAGGAAACCGAGATTTTCCATAGCAGATGGTTGAGATCGGACTCCAAAACTATACTATGTTTATCCAGAAGCCATAGAAGCCTTTTAATCACTTCTTTTTCCATAAATTTTTACAAGGTACTAGATAAGGAAATTAGACTTCACGTTTGTGTTGTTCTTTAAAATTAGGTTTAGGTTATCAACTTTATTGTTGACAATAAATTTTTGGAGGTGTTCAAGGCGCGGATAGAATTCCACTAAAGCAAATCGATAATATAAAAGGTGGATTTTTGTGAAGCAGGAAGGTATCAGACAGATAATCATCCTCATCGGATGGAACTTGGGATGTAGGTATGTGAGGATACAATTTTAGTTTTAGTGCCTTCTGCTGCTTTTTCATTTTTTTGTATGACCTTGTGAACCTTTTTTTGGGTGCTTTATCTTCTAATGAGTGGTAAATAGAGTATATGTCAGAAAGTAGTCATAATACATCATTACTAACCTGTTGTGCTACTGCCTAAAGGATTCTCAAGGAAAGCTATAAAGTTAATAGTAGTTGGTGAAGCTGGTACACTATTCTGGGGATTTATTAAAAAGACCTCGGGACTTGTCTGGTATTTTTAAATCATTCTTATTTGGCATTTCCCGTGCAGTTTCAAGTTACTTTAAGCTAAGAATTTATCATTCAATTTATCATCGGTATAAAAATAATTTCCATTTCTGACTGCATAAGTGAAAAAACAAACTCAAGTATAGTACTACGCTTTATATACGAAACATTCTATAGCAACATGATGGAAAATACAAACTTGATAAAATTCCAATTTAATGTATATACAATAAACTATTTTTAAGTTAGGTTAAATAAAAATCACAGTTTATTTACACAAGAACGAGAAACATAAATAAAAGACAAGATTTCATCGCATTACGCTTGCTATACACAAAGCAAGACGTAGTTTTATATAAAACAAAATAATTTACATGGTTGGATTCAATTAAGTAATTTTCTTAGAATGTGTTTTAATTAAGTAAATATTAGCTTACGATACATGTAAGTATATTGAAAATAGTAATTATTCATTAAAATAAAATAGTTTTATTAAATAATATCAAGTAGCGTCTGCAAAACCTAATCCGCAAGACTTTTTTTAAATCAATATTAATTTGGAAAACATAGTTTGAAATTCAGAAATTCCGTGTTATTTAAAATCATTACAAACGACCTCTGTAGTGCGCCAAAGCTGCTGACGTCATTGAGTATAATGCCCAGCTGTGAACTGTCAAGTATCGATTGCCGGCCACAACAGTGATGCCAATTGGAGTTTCTTAGGGACATATTTCCGGTTTTTTTTTTTGAAAATGCATTATAAATTATTTTGATCTAATTTCCAATGATTTCATGTGAGTTATTGTATTGTTTACTTTCGTAAAATTTGTGTTCTCCTGTGTTTTTGTATTGTCGCTATTGGTTCTTTGTGACATGTTCTTATTTCCAGCCTGAGAAAAAACCCAACAAATGAATTATATACAGACACGAATATTTACGAATTTATAATAATAACTAAGCCAGCTGTTGCCCTATTTGGTTTTTTTTTCTAAGGAGCCGTCCCTTCGCCGGTACCACCTCAGCCTCCTGGGCTTATTGTGGATACTCCTCGTGTTCTGACTACAACCTATTCAGCCATTCCGTTCCCTGTATTAGCTCATACAGGTTCTTTGCTGGTGGGTTGTAGAAGTCTTCTGGAGTCATTTGGGTTCTGCCATACAGTTTCTGCCTTCTGTGGTCCAGCGACTCACAGTTGCATAGTATATGCAGAGCTGTTTCGGTATCCTTTTTGCATCTTCTGCATGTAAGGTCTCCGTTATACAGCCCTATTTTGTTTAGGTGCTCCTTTGTGGGAAAGTGTCCCGTAAGTAGCCCCGTTATGATGCGTAGTTTACTCCTGCTCATTGAGAGCAGTTCTTTCGCTACTTTTTCTGATGGTTCTTTTATGAATTTCTTCCCATGTATTTGCCTGGTCGTATTCTTCCAGTGTTTATTGTGTTGTTCTTTCAACCACCCTTTTAACCATAACCTCGTTAAGCATCTGGGGATGCCCACAGCTGGTTCGGGTCCGTTCATCAGAGTTGACGATCCTAATCTTGCGAGTTCGTCAGCTTTTTCATTGCCTGCGATTCCTTTATGACCTGGGACCCACTCCAGTGTTACACTGTTCCGAGTCGCCAGTCTTCTAAGTTCTTCGCCGCATTCCCATACTAGCCGAGATGTCACCCTATAGCTCTGAAGTGCTTTAATAAGGGCAGTTTGACTGTCACTGTAGATCCTGATCTGCCTGTTGTTGAAGGCTCTTATATTATTTGCCCTTCACATGCAAGTATTGCATAGACCTCTGCTTGAAATACAGAAGCGTATTTGCCAAGCGAGACGATCCCTTCATATTTGCTCGTCTTGCTGTATATGCCCGCTCCGGTGCCGAGTTCATTTTTTGATCCGTCTGTATACCAGATCAGTTCATTCGCTCTACTAAGTGGTGGTGCGTTCTCTTCATCAAGCTTCTTTCGATCTTTGATGACAATCTCGAAGTTCTTGCGAAAGATATATTTGGTGGTCATGTGGTCTGTTGGCATTTTGAAAATGTCATCATCCACATGCCTTATTTCTGTGTGTCCTCTCCCATGTGCCACGTCATGGTCTGATGCTTTTTCCAGTCGGGTTAGTGCTGCCCTTGCTTCGCATATTAGGACACAATGTAGCGGAGGAACGTCTAGCATTGTCTCCAGCGCCGCTGTAGGAGTAGTCCTCATTGCCCCTGTAATGCCAATGCATGCAAGTCTTTGGACCTTGCTTAGTTTTAGCATAGCAGAGGATTGTCTGATCTTTGGCCACCATACCAGAGATGCATATGTGATCCTGGGAATGACAACCATTTTGTACAGCCTGTGTACCATGCTGGGTCTAAGTCCCCATTTAGTGCCGTAAGTGCGTCTGGCAACCATGAAGGTCACCTCTGCTTTCTTGATCACGTGCTGGAGGTGTCGGTTCCAAGTTAAGCCTGGGTCTAGGATAACCCCAAGATATTTTACTTCATCCGACAATCGTATTGGTTCACCTTGAAGCGTCAGAGGGCCAAGTCCTTCCCTTTTCCTCCTTCTGGTGAACGCAATTATCTGTGTTTTCGAAGGACTAATACGTAGCCCTTCTTTTACAGTCCAGTCTGTTACTACATTTAAAGCCATGTGGAGTCTGTCTCTGGTTGTACTGTTGTATTTACCTTGGGATAGAATTACCAGGTCGTCCGCATATCCTATGGTGTTAAATCCTTCTCTGTGTAGGGTTCTGATGAGCCCGTCCTTGACCAGGTTCCACAGCAGCGGGGATAGTACTCCCCCCTGTGGACAACCCCTGGTTGCACGTACGGCCATTGTCTCCCACATCAAAGTTGATTCTATGAGCCTGCTTCTGAGCATGCAGTCTATCCACCAGCAGCTCGTGGCATCGATCCCAGAATTCCTCGTCGCCTTAGCTATAGATTCATAGGAGGTGTTGTCAAAAGCTCCTCCTATATCAAGAAAGGCTGCGAGCAATACCTCTTTGTTTTCCAGCACGTATTCAGCCCTTTTTATAAGTTAATGTAATGCTGTTTCGGTTGATTTTCCCTCTCTGTATGCATATCGATCTCGGTGTATTGGTCTTGTAGCCAGTATACCGTCTCTGATATGTCTGTCGAGAAGTTTCTCAAAAGTCTTCAGCAAAAATGACATTAGACTGATTGGTCTCAGAGCTTTAGACTTGTGTCCTGTCCAGATTTTCCAGGTTTTGGTATAAATGTAGCTCTGATGCGTTGCCAGGTTCTTGGAATATGTCCTAGAGCAAGGCTAGCTCTGAGCAATTCACTTACCCTGTAGTGCAGTGTGTTGCCTCCTTTTTGGAGTAGGATAGGATAAATCCCGTCTGGTCCCGGTGATTTATATGGTTTGAAGCTGTTAATAGCTCATTTTGTCTTTTCCGCATCTACCACTGCCTTCGCTGTTCGCCAGTCTATCCTGGATGCCCATCGTGGTCGATCCAGTTCTGTCGCTGGAGAGTTCTGCGGTGGCATGGTAGGTATTGATCCAGGGAAGTGTACCTTAAGTAGCTCTTCCATGGTTTCTTTCCCATTTCCAGTGTATTGTCCGTTATCTTTTTTAATAACGTGTATAGTCTGATTAGGGTCCTTGGAGAGAATCTTCTGCAGTCTGGCACACTCGTGAGTCTGTTCTATCTCCTCACAGTGCCTCCTCCAGGAGTCTCTCTTGACTTCCCTTACCAGTTTGTTGTATTCAGTTAGGGCCCTCTTATAATCCGTCCATTCTTCTGAATTTTCTTTAGTTCCATTTGGAATATCGGAATTCCTTGATTTTATGGGTAGATCAGCACAAAAACGTTGGAATAATGTCAAATGCAAATATGTTCCGGATTGACTTGCTGAGTGCTAATAAGCAACATATGAAGGTGTGGTTATCACCAGAGATAACAGGACTCTCATTTAAGGTTTGTCCAAAATCAATCACAGAAATTAAAGCACCTGATTAGTAATTTTGTTGGCATATGCAGTCGCCAAGGGAGACGAACACGTCGTTGAAGGTTTTCAATTGATTTTGGATGAACTTTATATATTTATGAACCAATACCGACAATTCAAAAAGTAAGAATATTGAAAATTACCCAAGAATTTTTATTTGTATAAATGTTTCCTTCACTCCAGTAGTTTTCAAAAAGAGCTGAAAAAACAAAATTTCTGGAAACAATTTAAAGCATTTTTGTGATCTAAATTTATGAATAAATTCCTAATTGCACCACATTTTTCAATTTCATTATATTTTATCCCAAAAAGATTTTGTGAAACTATTTTACACTTTCTATTTCAAATAAGTTTCGAAAACCAAAATACTCAACTCCTGTCTGTGAAGGTGTTCAGTCTTCTTATTCTAAATTAGCAATAACAAAAGAGTAAGACAAATCAACAGAAAGAATTGTTTATTGATAAATTCAGCTACAAATATGAAGGAGCATAAAAATTTTTTTTTCTGTTATTTAACGTCGGTCTATTTCTGCGACTAATCACCGACGCCGGTATTTTTAAATGAAAAAAATATTTTATTCTTGTAAATGTTCTCTAAGCCGCATCTCCACTATTTCCACAAAGCAAACAAAATTCTCGAGGCATCTTAAATCTTCAATCTGAACAGAATTCTAATAAAATCAAATAACTCGAACAAAACAATAAAGTAACAAATAATGTGAAAATGAAAAAAAAGCAATTAATATTATAATCAGATACAACGCAAACATAAACCAAATATGGTGACACAGCGAATGTCAGATGTCAGCAAATGCACGAAATTCACGGAATGGGAATGGACAGAACAAGAAATGGAATTACAGCGCTACTATCGCCAGCTGCTTCTACCTTGTAGGCAATTGAACAAAGACGTATTTATGCAGTTCCAATGTATCAGACAAATAATTCTTCCTATGTTCTCACCGAACTAATTTTCCTATGCATTTGTGCGCCTCAGGTTTGTCTCCGGAATATGTAACAATAATTTTGATTTATTTTGTTTCAAAATATCCTTATTTTATACCTTTGTAGCTACTAAACCATAGAACACAAACATAGAAAACTCTTTCGAGTCTATTCAGTTTACACAAGTACGACAAGGAAAATATGAGAAAAACTGCTTGAAAGAGAGAGAAGAATAATTGTGGGCGTATCTAGTTCATCCATTCAGCTCTCGATAAACTAGATTCGCCCACAATTATTCTTCTCCCTCTTTCATCAGTTTTTCTCATATTTTCCTTGTCGTACTTGTGTAAACTGAATGGACTCGAAAGAGTTTTCGCATACTGTATATAGGTAAATCTATCCATTAAATTTTGAATCTGTTCTTATTTTGAAAATACATAAATCAGTAGTTGGAATAGAACAATGAAAAATACTAGCACCTGCATATTTACCAACATCCAAAATAGAAGCGTGCAGATGATGCAGTATAAATAAATTTCTTTCAAGTTTACAGAAAAACTTTTTATTATTAGAACATCGAACAATTTGACAGGTGATCAAATGTGTCTTTGATCTCGCCTCAAAATTATGTGTTCGATAATTTGCTTTTCTAAAGAACCGCTTTAAACATATTTACTGTTGAAAAATTAATATCCATAAGCTGCTCACTGAAAATAAATAGAATAATATTGTATAAGGTATAAGTGTCGAACAAGTGTTGTTACAGGGTAAATTCTTCAAACATTTCCGTTAGTTGACAAAACTCAATTTCCAGTTATCACAAGTGATAATTTCTTCCGTAACTTTTGAGAAATATAACAAATAAATATGATTTACCTATACAGAGAAGAAACTGTTGTTCTTGAAGTTATATCTAATATTTTGAAACCCGGTTTAAATACTGACGATTATGTACACATATTGATCACCGGTAGTTAGTGTACGGTGTATTGATATTTCATTAAGTATTTTTTCTACTAACGTGCGGAAAGTGAATCTTTTCCGCACTAAAAAGCGTGCGGAAAGAGTCACTTTTCCGCACTAGTGCGGAAAGTAAATTTATTGACATTTGAGGAATATACTGACATTTGAATATTCAAAATATGTATTTTGTATATCCAAGTTTACCAAATGACTGAAAAATTAAGAAATTTATTAGAATTCTGCTATAATTTTCAATAAAGAGGAACGCGTACGCTTCAATAATTTTTTAATGGCTGGTATAAGCCTCATCAAATGATTGTCAAATAATAATAAATATCTGACATTTCTCATCTGTCACTTTGAATCAACATAGCAACAAATAAAAAAATAATCGTCAGTCAATACTCTACGTTATCAAAACCAATTTTACCGTCGCAGCTTTTTCTAAGAGATAATTTATCCATAGAAGAAAAAATAGTGTACCTAACACGTGCGTAAAGTGACTTTTCGCACTACTATTTTCTACTAGAAAAGTCTACTTTTTGCAACTTTTTCGCACTAGTGCGGAAAGCAGATTTGTTGAGTTTTTGGGTAGTATACTGACATTTGAATACCTATTTATAATATATATTTGTATGGTTGTAGTATACTGTGGAATAATTATTAGAGTTTTTAATAAAAAGAAACGTATGTTTCAATAATTTTTTAATGGCCCTGGTATAAGCCTCATCAAATGAATGCCAAATAATAATAATTAATTTGTTGATATGTATTTAATAATAAATGATTCTTTATGTCTGTTACATTTAACAATAACACACTAGATATCGAGTAGGGGGTGTTGAATAACCCAAACCCCCCTGGCTACGCCCGTGGTATCTTCAGACAAAATTCTCAAACATTCCTCTCGACATTCCTTTATTGGACCAATTATGTCATAGTCATACCCTTCCTTTGCCAAGGTTTTTACGCAACCCAATACTGAATAATACAAAAATGCGCATCTAAAGGATGTAGCCCCTCCCGCTCTTTATCTCATGCAACGCTACATAAACTGGGTATATAAAATCCAAATCGTATCTAGGTACCTATTTTTATAAGCCAAAAACTTGAATATGGCACAAAATTTTGGTACAATTGCAAAATTGTCACATTATTTCCATATTCATACAATAACTTTTATTTTTAAAAGTTTTATGATAAAATGAAGTTAGGTCAGTAAGTACATACAGTACACCTCTGTTAAAACACGACCACTACTATTTTGCGTGCTCACTAATCTCACTATATTTCGACATGTCTGTTCGTATTTTGTAAAACTTGAAGAAAAAAGTTTATGCAACTTGGTATCTTGAACCAAACAGAAAAAAAAGTAGATAACCCAGTTATGAGTATGAGCGAGTGTAACGGTGATATCATTATCCAGTATTGACAGACGAGAGAAAGAAATAGTCAACGTCGAAATGAAACACTGAAAATGTTTTAGTAGGTTTGTTCGTTCAACCGTTCTGAAGGCGGCCATATCGATCGTCTGTGACGTCACGGTATTTCTGTACACTCAGGGCAATGAACGGTATTATGAATTGGTATAGGCAGTACAAACAGTAAATTGTTTTCGCTTGCACGTAGATCCGATGCACGCCCACACAACTGGGCTGAGCGTACAGCTCGAAAAGGTTGATAACTAATTCATGGTATCGTCAAGTTGGGTAGAGAAAAAACAATTAGGATAATTTTAACCAAATATTTAATAAAATGTATAATGTTCATGATATGAGTTTAGAAAATGCTGCTCTCAACGGAGATTCGTACTCTATTATATAGTTATTTTCACGATCTAAGAAACTTACTTGACTTGAATTCTGCTTGAGATGCAATAAAACCATAAAACTTATCGGATTTACCGTGCACAGCCACAGTATGCTATTATTGCCGATATCCAGGTTTTCAGGTAATAATAATTCAGATTTTACTCGCCAACAAATAAATACGATCGTGCCACGGCTAATACCTTTATTGCATGTCATTGCATCTCAGGTAAGGTCAATTTCTAAAATCGTGAAAAGAACTATAGGTACTATTATTCTATTCGTCAGAAATGTATAGATTAAAATCAAACAAATATTTTCTATGTGCCGAAAAAAAATCATTTAACTGCATCACAAGTACAAGGTAGGGTCAGTTGCGGATTTAATTTCTGCGGGGCCCGGGACTAAATCGAACATGGGGCCCACTCAAGGGCGGACAAAATCCTTAAATAAAAAAATACAAAAAAATTACCAACGAGCTTGATTAACAATAGAAAATATATTATTTTAATGCAACAATTAAATAAATTAAGTATATTTTTTCCTCTACTTAGTGGAATAACGTTATTTATTTTTTCTCAGATTGTTCTTTACCATAACATTTTTTCTGTATCACGGGGCCCCCGAAGCTTCGCGGAGCCCGGTACTTAAGCACCGGCTAGCTCCTACGTTAATCCGCCACTGGATGGGGCTAATTAAATGAAAATTTAACTGTGTTGACAGTATATTATTCCTGTACCACTGAACATAGACTATGTACGATGCCTGTAGGGAGTATTTTTCTCACTTTGATGAAACTTGTAAACTTTTGTTGAATTTAGTCATAATTTTGGTTGGAAATAATTGTGTTTGTGTTGAAATGGGCATATGCTTATTGGGTCCCAAGTAGCAGGTAGTTCAAAAATAGCGTGCTTATTGGGTCCCGAACTTTAGTCCTACCTGAATAATAATGTATGGATTCGGTCCCAGCCACCTGTTGTTAAACCAAATGAAAAACAGGTAGTAAGACTAATTTAAAAATTTGATATATTTATTACATTGAAATATTATTGTAAAGGTATACATTTTAGGATTTAAAAAAAAGGTAAAAATAAAATAGAAACACATATACATAAGATATATTATATATATACATATACAATTAATTATTAATAGAACAATAAAATGAGATACATTTAATGAAAAAAAATCGACTTATTTTTCCTTTTTCATATTCGTCAATTTTTTTTGCTATGAAATTTTCGCGATTTTTTATTTTATTATTTCGCGTTTTATACATAATATGTGTACTTTGCATTTTAACATAGGTCTCCATTTGAAATTCTTTTAGTTTTTCAATAAAAACAAATATATTCGGGTGGGCTTTATAAAAAGAATTATTAAAATGGCTATGAAAGGATTCACAGGCATTCGTAGTGCGAGTAAGATCCGCTGAATTTTTTGCCCAAAGGGATGGAGGAAATAAAGATTCTTCAGATATATAATTTTCAATTAAATAATCGCAATATTTTTTTATGTTTTCCTGGTCTGGTGCTATTGAAAGCAAATCAAAAATAAAACAATCACTCACTTCCCTAGGAGGTAAATACGTTAAAGCAAAGGTCATCCTTAGCCATCTACCAACTTCAGAAGATTCCTCGCTGTACATTGATATTAAACCACATTTTTGTATTTTTTTATACCATGACTGTGCAAGGTGAAATCGACAGCCAATAACATGGGCTTTTGGCCAAACTTTTTGAATAGCAGTATGAATACCTATTTCAAAATCTATAACTGCCTCAGTGATATGTAAGCTAGTAGAGTGTTTTAAAGCGATATCTTCGAGAATATTAAATAATTTTTGATAAGTTGAACTACATTTATTAGGCAACAATGAAAACACTAAGGGAATGTAGTGTCCATTAAAATATCCATGTATAGTAAAGAATTGGCAAAAAAACTGTGGACAATAATTAAATGTGCCGTCTAAATAAATTCAATATTTGACTTGCATGAAAATACAACGATCTGGTCTATTTTATTACTAAATAAGATAAATGGTTCACCAGTATTTGTTCCAATGTTTTTGTTTTTTAAAATATCGAAAGTTTCATCGATGTTTTTTGGCAATGCCGGCTGCATTTTCCTACGGGAGCAGTACATATACCTTCTAATATTTGCTACGTCATTTGTTGTAATGGTTGATGGCAGATTCTCTTGAAGTACACGACGAATAATTTTTGCAGGCTTTTCGGACAAGTCTTCAACTGCCTTGCGTTTGCAAGAAGAGCTTACAATTTGGCGATTCAATTTTTCTATATTTGCGCTATGACAATGCTCTTCAATATGTTTTGTCAAAGTTATATCTTTCGATTCACCCAAACTAAGTATATATGATTTACACTTTTTATTTGTACATATCCAACGCCTTTCTCCACTTTTTAAGCACTTTTGAAAACTATATTTAAAGTTATTTATCACTAACATTTGTTTTCCTTTTTCACTTAAAATAATATTTATATTCATTTTTAAAATGTTTAAAACAACAGACAAATTGATCTGAAATATGAAATGCACTCGATGAAATATAAACAATGAATGAAATAGTATTTAATTTAAACATTCAGATACAATAAAAAGAGGGAGGATTGGATTTCCGAAAAGAGGTACATTTCCCCGAAGAATATCTTCAGGTAGTTAAGTACCATTGGGACCCAATACGCCTATAGATAAAGGGATTAAAATTTACACATTTTAATCTATGACCTGCCGGGACCGAATCCATCCACACCGGTTGAAATATAAACGAACTACATGCAGTGCTTGTTTATTTTTGTTAAACAACTAAATATTTGGACAACAGAAAGATCTTGTGAATGGTGTTAGCTCTGAATGTCGCTCGTGTAGATCATGTATTCAATAGGATTTATACTATAACTTATTATTTTCTATTTATTCTGAACATATCTTCTACATAATTTAAACCCGAAATTTAGATTTATGAACTAATGATACACGTTAACGAACGTTTTTAAAACGATTTGAATCTTTTTCATTTATTTTGTCAACAGTTACAGGTTTTAAATGTTAAATATATTAAAATATTTTGCAATATTTGGTGTTTGTGATATCTGACTATGTTCCAAAATTGAACTGGTCTTGGTAAGGACACAAAACCATACTTTGGATACCTATTCATAAATATTTTCAAAAATATAGATAGAACTTTTGTGAAAGTAGTCAAAGCTTAAATCCTTCATTCCTATAAACCCTAATAAAATTTACAGTTTCGTCGAAAGGGTTATTTTATTGGTACAATTCCGAAGGGTTATTCTCTAGATTATATATTCGAAACAATAAATATTCAATTGTTACGTGGGTAGCAAGGTATGAAAAAATCATTTCTTGTAGTAATAAATATACCTATAATAATAAAATACTTCCACGAATTTAAGAATAAACATAAATATTTTATAAATAAATTTTAAGTAAATGTTTAATAAAGTAATGGATTTAATGAAGACAATTTTTTGATAAACAAATACCAGTATCTTGATCTAACAATGTTAAAACAGAAAGCAATTATGTATTGCAATAAATAAACATTGAAAATGTTGCACAGATGAAATAATGGAAACAAAAGTGCGTAATAGTATATTAAGTAAGGAGTGTCAAAAACGTTACTTTATTTAGGCACGAGTGCCTTACGAAACGAGTTTGACATTAGGTGCTTACAATACTTTTTCTACATTCGCATTACTTTCGTTAATAATTTTAATCTTTAATTTTTTTATTTTATAATTATTATTAGGTATTATTTTTATTATATTATTTGAATTATATTCACAAGATGACAGACAATGACTGGCGTGTCATTGAAGAATCAAATGACAGAACTACAAAATCAACACGGAATATTAAATATAAATTACAGAAGATACACTTGATGTGACATTTAAGGAACAAAAAATAAATGAGATGTGAATTTTCGCACTTTAAACACTGTAGTTTAAAGAGACGTTTTGCGAATGTCAAACCCATGTTTTGGATGCGGTTTTAGTGACAGAAGTAGAAAATAGTAGTTTGTACAACTAGTGCGCAAAGCGTCACTTTTCCCTAGAGCCGTAAGGCGAGTGCCGAAAATCTAGCGAGTGAGAATAGTATATTGTGCAACAAGAGAGAAAAGTACTTTCCCACATGTTGCACACTATACTTTTTCTACAACTGCACAAATTTAAAGAATACAAGTAACTTGATATTTATTTTAGTTTAGTTAGTGAAACAAAAATAACACTAAAGTATCCTATCTCTAAAGTGTTAAATAATGTTATTCAAAATTATAGTTGATGGTGAAATTTGTACAATTTCGTATGGTCAAACCCGGAGAGCGTCATTTCTTTTCATTAAATTCTCTGTTATTTGAAACTACCTTTTCTAATTTAAACACTTCTAATATAATCTGACAGTTTTGTGACAACTAAGTAGGTATTCAAAGATGACAGTAGCATACTAAGTTTTTGTCGATTTTATTTGATTCTCCATATAAATGTATGTGGCGTGGGCTAAGTGCCGTGAGAATAGTTATTTTCCTAACAAGTGCGAAAAGTGATACTTTCCCGCAC
Source organism: Galerucella calmariensis (assembly GCA_910591675.1). Taxonomy (NCBI): domain Eukaryota; kingdom Metazoa; phylum Arthropoda; class Insecta; order Coleoptera; family Chrysomelidae; genus Galerucella; species Galerucella calmariensis. The sequence goes on along the minus strand of CAJUYG010000102.1, from coordinate 199,154 downwards.
ATGGATGCAGTTGACCCAAGTTGTCAAGGGCGGGAAAGACACTTTACGCGTGAGTTAGTAACATTATTTTTCCTACGACCGTATATACAAAAAAGTATACCAACCCAGTTATTTTATTTCAACATACATATACAAAACTTTAACCAAAAACTATTATTATTATAAATATTAATATTAGCAGCACGATTTGTTGCATTCTGTAAATTACTTAAAATTGGCGGTCCAGTGGAGTTATTTGGTGTTAACTGGTATGTAGATGTCGTTGATGAGGATGGCATCGGTTGCAGGTCACATAAAGATGATGAAGGTGACGGCAACGGTTTTAAGTCATTTGTAGATGAAATAATTTTATTTGATATATTTTTCTTATATCAAACCCGGGTGGTTTGATAGTTGTTTTATGACACTATTTTAAAGAATGTACAGGGTTATAATTATTTTATATTTTCAAAAACTTAAAAATGCAACAAAAAGCTAGAAAAGATGTAGATTTTATTTGATGGACTATCGAATAAGGTCAAAATTTGCATAATTTTATTTTCCCGCACTAGTGCGGGAAAGTGACACTTTCAATACTAAAATGCGTGCGGGAAAGTGGGTTAAAACGCATAGTCGTAGAAAATAGTTATTTATGATAGTGCGTGAAGTTATACTTTTGCACACGAGTTGCGAAAATACAAGGCACGAATGCCTTTTCCCGCAATTAGTGCGCAAAAGTACTTCACACACAAGTGTCCTACAAAACTTTATCTACGACCACATAAAGAAAAAATTAAAAAATGTGCTCTGAAGGGGTTAAAAACATAAAAATAATTTTTCTATAAACAAATATATACACAATGAATTCTAATTTCAGGTGGTGTGTGGTGTGAAATGCATTCTTCTCGAGATTCTTCCATTTAAAATAAGTGTAATTAAAATTTTAAATATAACAGAAAATATTTTTCACTATATCTGACACTTCTGTCAAATTTACTACAGCACAAAAGTTTATACAACAAACGACTAAATCCAAGGCAACTCGATCATTACGTAGCTAAAAAAGAGTGTTAAAATGAAAACCCCATTTAAAAAGCGTTGTTCATTTACGCACGCTTTTCAACGAATGTATAATGTATGATTTCACACATTTTTTTTGGTTCGTAAATGACTAATTTTAAAGGTGGTCGTAGATAAATAATCTTTCTCATGGTATGAACAATATTTCGTTTTGAAATTAAGTAAGCTATGATAAGTACGTCACTTTTCATGGCAGTTATAGAAAAAAGTGATTTGCGTACAACTGATTTGGAATGGTTACTGAGCAGACTGTCACCTTTAATTCAAAAAGAAGATACGAACTATAGAGCTGCTATTTGGAACGCCTATTAACACTTCAATTTCCTATGTATTGTTTTCAGTGTGGACGTACCTTTAGGATTACATGCTAGATTAAATATTTAAAAAGAATATTCAATTATAATACTTATACTTATTAGTGTCTTAAGAAATTATTATAAATCAAGTCGAATTACTTTATTACTGTTAAGTTTACTTTGTAAAAAATATCTCAAGCTAATGTGCAACTGGTACGTAGGTAAACATTGACAAGTTACGGCTTTAATAAAGTATTGATTTCGGTCCATACCAGACAAACTTGGACACTCTATACGCTGATGTTTGTTGGCTCGGAAACGTCGATAATTCGACGTCGATGTTCCAAAACACATGGTCGGAGACGGTCGTCGCGGTCGACGATCGGCGCCTCCCTTTATTAGAGGAACATGAGTTAAGGAAGGTTGCCGAATTTTCTTCAATTTTCTCCTTCCCATTCTTATTCAGTTCTGAATGGCAAGCAGTTACTACAAAATCTCATAATTGAAATGTTTTCCTGATTTTCCAAATGTTTTACATTTTCCATAAAATGTGCTGTTCTGAATATTTTTGTTGTTGTAATTTTTTGTTTATGTGTATATTGAAAAAGTGAAAAAGTGATAAACTTAATAATAATTTCATGCTCTCAATAATGCCTTTTCATTTTTCCACTAATTCTAACAATCTAAGTTTTACATATAAATGCCTTGAAAGCTCCAAACTCAACTATATATAGTTGATGTCAGTGTTACGTTTAACACATCTAGTATAAATAAGAGCAAAAAAATGAAATTCCCTAGTTTTACGGATATTACACAATAAAAAACAAGACATAAATTAATAAGGAGAGCCCTTTGAACAAAGACAACTCTGAAAATATTTATGAAACGTGACACGACTTTCGATGTGTTTCAGTTATGCTGGTTTTTCTGAATGGAATAGTTATTTGTGCAACCAGTTGGGAAAAGCACAATTTTTAGTAACGAGCGAGTGTTTCCCAACGTGTTTCACACAAAATTTTTTCTAATTTTGAATAGGATGTGATTTTTTTAATTCAAATTTCAAGTACGTCCCTACGAGCGTCCCTTGTAGATTCCTTTTAAGTCACCTAGTAAAATTGGAGATGTTTATATATTACTATGGAAGCAAGTATTATTAATTAGTGGCGGAATTTACTTTTTGCAATTCCGAGACTAAAGTGGTCTCCGTTGTTAGATACTAAAGTGTCACTTTTAGACCCAAGAGATATAAAGTGACAGTTAAAATCCCAAGGGATTTAAAGTACAATAGTAACCATAGTAACATTAATCTGTATTTGTATTACAAATGATTCGTACTGTTGTTCATATAGTTTTCTTTATTTTTTTGGTATTCTTGAGTAATTTCTCCAATCTACGTTGAATTCTTCACTTTTATTCATTTTCACTGATTTTCTCTACGTTTACGATGGCGCCGTTTTGACAGTGACAGAATACGATGTTTATTGTGTTATGGCTTCAAATGTAAGTAGTATCAATTTTTATTTAAAAATTATGTAGAATCGCCGGATTTGCAAAAAATAGCGTATACACCTCTCGACTAAAGTGACATTAATCCCTAAGGTAGATTGCTTACATCAGGCTCCACTACGCTCCGCCTTCAAAGATCAAACACCACCCGCGAGATTAAATGGGTCACTTTAGTCGCTTGGTGTATAATATACTATTTCATCCCCAGTTAGGAAATATTTCACTTTTCGTAACGTCAACGAGTTTTATAAAGTGTCACTAGTGCGGGAAAGTAAAATTATGCAAATTTTGACCTTATAAGATAGTTTTTTACTTCGGAAGTTATAACTATACAACAGTTAAATAAATAACGAGATATATCAAATAAAATTCTTTCATTTACAAATGACTTAAAGCTGCTGCTGTCACCGTCATCGTCATATTTATGCGACCTGCAACCGATGCCATCCTCATCAACGTCATCTACTTACCAGTTAACACCAAATAACTTCAATGGACCGGCAATTTTAAGTAATTTACAGAATGAAACAAATTGTGTTTTTAATATTAATATTTATAATAATTAGTAGTTTTTAGTTAAAGTTTTGTATATGTATATAGAAATGAAATAATTTTTGAAAAATGGGTTGGTATACTTTTTTGAATATACGGTCGTAGAAAAAATAATGTCCCTAACTCATGCGTAAAGTGTCTTTCCGCACTTGTTAGGAAATAGTAGTTTATCTACAACTGTCATGTAACGGGTAGGATTTGACACTATTTTCAGTGTCATAAAGACGTATATTACCGCACTAGTGCGTTATGAATACATTACCGCACTAGTGCGATAATAAGAATCAAGAATAGTACATTGTTTACCGGGTAGGAAAAGCTTAACATTCCAGGACGACTGTGAAGATTGCTAAGTCGAGGCGCAAGCCGAGACTTAGCAACACAGAGTCCAGGAATGTGGCTTTTCCTACGAGGTAAACATACTATTTTTCCGCAAATCGTTTAAAATTCGACAGATATTGATTGATTTAAAAAAAAACGCGATAATTTTATTCCCAAATAAATGGTGCTTTGAAATTCCTAATAAAATTACTTGGGTTACTATGGAAACGTATTGAGGTTGAATTGTCAAACTTGACGCTTATAAATTTAATTGCTGGTGATGATGAAATTTCCATTCCTGGGACTCCTCCAGAGCTGGTTGAGGCAGTGAATACTGCTTCATTAGAATTATTGCCAAAGAAATCAAAAGAAAAGTACGAAAATGCATACAGACGTTTTATGGATTATCGCATGAGTAAAAATACGAGTTCTTTCTCAGAAAATGTTGTAATGGCATACTTCCTAGACCTTTGTTTAAAGATGAAATCTTCAACATTATGGGCCAATTATTCAATGCTGAAGTCAACCCTTGTACTTAAACACAATGTAGATATATCTACATACTCAAAACTTCGTTCTTTATTGAAACGGCAAGCTCAAGGTTATAGGGCAAAGAAATCTAAGATTTTAACGAAGGAAGAAATTGAAAAATTTATCCAGGAAGCTCCAGATAATAGTTATTTATGTAACTAGTGTGTAAAGTAGCCTTTTTTTTGACGAATGTGAATATTGTCACAATCACATGAGTCGAAAAAAAGGTCTTTACACACGAATTGCATACAATATTTTTTCTACTAGCGAATATTTAATTAAAATACAAAAGTTCAATAGTAATTTTCTTTACGCACTAGTGCGTAAAGAAACATACTTTACGCATACTTTACAAGTTAAATTTTTCTTTAGAAGAGTCTTTATAATAATCTAAAATAACATCATAATTTTCTGAAAATATTCAATTCCTAAATATAAAATACAATTGCTTACTCTAGGTATAGTCGGAAGATCTCAATTTAAATTTTAAATGTCAGATTCAATTCACAAAGAAATGTCAGTCACTCACCGCCAACTTATACCTATTTACCGTATTATTTCCAGTACTCAATAATTATTTAACAATAATTATTAGGTTACTTTACCGAATTCTATAGGTTTCTATCTCCAATTTATGAAAAAAACTTAGATTTAATATCCGTTTATTATACCTATATTTTTATAAGACTAGATATCTATAACTACATACATATTGGAATTTTTTCTTTACGCACTAGTGTGTGTCTAAAGTACGTACTTTACGCACGGTAGTAGAAAAAGAAAATTTAATGATTAAGGTAATTTACAAGGTTTTAATTTCTATTTAGATTATAGCTTTATTTATTTTTTAGGTTGCTGTAATATTTGGTATTTCTGGGGCCTGTACAATGGATGAGTTAGTCCGAATGACTGTACACGATATAGAAGACTTAGAATCTAAGCTTTTAATCAGCATACCTGATTCGAAAACCAACAAACCAAGATCATTTGTAATTAATCAGATCTACTTGAATGTTTATCGAAAGTATGTTTCGTTAAGAAAATATGAACAGTGACCGATTTTTCTTTAAATATCAAAGCGGAAAGGGTTGTAGACAAGTGGTAGGAATTCATCAATTTAGAAAAATGCCCAAAATAGTTGCTACTTATTTGAACTTGGTAAATCCGACAGAATATACTGGTCACTGCTTTCGTCGGTCTTCTGCAACAATATTGGTTGACTCTGGTGCCGACATAACTAGTTTAAAGAGGCATGGCGGATGGAAGTCATCAAACGTTGCTGAAGGATATATCGAAGAATCGCTTAACAATAAGGTTGAGGTGGCAAATAAAATTTTCACAGTACAAAATATTCAACAAAATGACCCTACCACCCTGCATGTTGTCCAAAATGTTTCTCATAGTTCTAAGAGTGTTCCTCCAATGTTCAATAATTGTACTAACTGTCAAATTACTGTAAATATAACAAATTGATCTTAAAAATGTATTCAGCAATGACTTGATGTTTTCAAAATATAAATTAATTCCTTATAAGCAATGTGTTTTCAATCATTTATGTAGAACACTAACAACTGTACGGAAATATCATTTCCTTAAAGTAAGGAAATGACATTTCCTTACTCGGCCTAACGCCTCGTCGTGCAAACTTTACATGCGTGCGTTAATAATGTCCATATACCACTAATTACGTAAATAACTATTACCTAACTAGTGCTGAAAGTGATACTTTTCCGCACGCTATTGTAGCAATCGCGTGCGGAAAAGTCACTTTACGCACGTGTTAGGTACAATATTTTTTGTACTAGCATGCGGAAAATAATCCAAAAGTTGACAAAAAGAAACATTAATTGTTAAATACATATCAACAAATTAATAATTATTATTTGACATTCATTTGACGAGGCTTATAACATTGCCATTAAACATTTTTTGAAAAATAACTTGTTTTTTTATTAAAAATTATAGCATGACATGTTTGTCAAAATTGAAGGTTGGGTCGAGAAAAATGTAAGAAGTGACAGTGATTGAGTGAGTTTGACAAATGTTTTATCTTCGGATAACGAGCCCTAAATTAATAAACATATTGTAATTATAAGATAGTTATTAAATATAAATTATCACCACATTTGGCGCCCAACGTGGGGCACTTGACTCAGTGACAGAAACGGGTTATAATTAAAAGAATAACATCTGAGGATTTTTGGAAAATTTTACAATGAATGAAGAAAAAATTGACATTAATAATTTGACTGTGGAAGAACTCAAAGAACTTTTAAAATTAAGAAACTTAGACACAAAAGGAAGTAAACAAACATTAGAAGAAAGATTAACTACAGCCATGGAAGAGGAAAAAACAACAAGACAAGAAAGAGGAGATAGTATCATAAAAGAAGTACGCTATTACACCGAGGAAAAAACGAAAGGAACTGAAGAATTAATGGAAATGATGAGAACAATTATGTCTGACATGAAGAGCACAAGAGAAGATATGAAGAGCACGAAGGAAGAGATAAAAAGTGCAAAGGTAGAAATCAATGAAAAATTTGATAGACAAGAAGAGAAATTCGAAGAGCACTTAACAGAAATGAGAAAACAATTTGAAAAGTATAAGAAAGTACAAGAAGAAAAAATGGATAAATTACAATCAAGCTTAATTCAGGAAAGTACAGATAGAAAACAGGAAATAAAAGATATGGAGAACAAGATGCGTGGAGAAGGAAAAGAACATAGAACGTAGATAGAAACATTATGAAAAATAATAAAAGGATACAAGATGTAGAACAAGGTATACAATTGAATATATCGATAGCAGAAGAAATGAATCTGAAAGCACAGAGAGAATTAATAAGGGAAATATATGTAAAATTACAACAAATTAAAGAAAATAAGAATACACGGGACTTTGAAATTTTAGAAACGGAAATAAAAGAAGAGTTTAAGAAGAAAATGATGGAATTGGAAAGTGAAATTCAAAATATAAAGAATAAAGCTCAACAAAACAATAACAATACACAAGGAATCAATTACATTTGCAATCATGGAGAAAGTAGTTTGAAATTTGATGGAGACATACGTAAAATGCATCCAAAAGTTTTTATCATAAATTTATAATGAATTTATTAATTTTTCAGTCATTTGGTAAACTACAATCATGCAAATATATATTTTTAATGTTCAAAGGTCAGTATACTCCCCAAAAACTTAACAAACTTACTTTCCGCACGCTAGTAGAAAAATAACTATTACAATATACCTGTGGTAAAAATTGAAGATTATTAATTTTTTCAATCTCACTTATTTACAATTAGAGTTTGATCATTTTTGATCAATTATTCAATTGAAGCATGAAATGTTATGTATGTACCTATAACTACTGTAGATTTGTAACAATGATAAATGCGCGAACGTATATAGGTATTTTTATGGTATATGGTATTTTAATTCAGCTCAATAGAGAGTTATTGGAAATTTTATAAGGTCAAGCAGTTATAGTGCTGTACGCATGCGCATTTGATGTTTTGAATAAGGGAAAAATTATTAAGGTTAGTGTTTGTCCTTATTTGTGCGCGATTACTGCATTGCACTATACCGACTTTATTTCATGTTTCATATTTATATGTCACAATGTGTAGGTGATCTGTGTCATCTGTGACACCTACCTTAATATAATGTCATTATAGAGTTTCATGTTTCAATAACTCCAAATTTTAAGTCTGTTTTAAGGTCGAGCACTATTTATTTAAGGTCATCACAATTACTACAAGGCAGTAAATTCGTGTTTCCAATAACTCTCTATTATCTGTAAGTCTATACTCTAAACTACACTTCAAAGTTACTGAAACCAGGCGTATTGATTTTCCCATACAGACTTTTGGGGTTTTCCTCAAATATCCTTGCCGCGGTCTTTGAGTCGCATCCCTTGGAACCAGAAGAACAGAAATATATAGGTGGTTTTGTGCGATTTCCCATCTAAAATATGTATATATGTATATGGAGGGTGCAGTACAAAATAGATCTGGGGTTCTCAAACTGTGGGTCGCGACCCCCTCAGGGTGTTCGCGTGATGTGTCCAGGGGGGTCGCGGGTGGGGTCGCGGGATAAGGAGGAAAAAACCAAATCAGTCATAGCTGTAGTTTTTATCAATAACAAAATTTATAGGCTACACAAATTTGTAATACACATACAAGTTGAAAAAGGCCTAATACTATTTAATGGGAAACATGAGCTTGTTTGGAATTAACCAATTTTTTTATGTCCGGATTGAGTTTTGTTATACACAAAAGAATGTCATTTCCCAGGGTCAAACGATTTCTTGATTTTTTTTTGAAATTCACCATTATGGAGAAACCTTGTTCACAGTTATAAGACGCAGAAAATGGCATCAAAGTCTGTAATGCTTCTGTGGACAGTTCTGGGTATTCATTTTTAATACCTATCCAAAATTTGTCGATAAAAGCACTGTTAAAAGTGGCTGCAGTGCTCCCGGCATCTGAACGGCTCCCAAAATGGAAAAAAAAAACTGTTAAAAGTGAGTTTTGCTGACTGATCACTTGAAATTTCGATCAGTTGATCATGTTGACGAGCAGTTAGCTCAGCTTTTGTTACGACTTGATCACTGAACGGATTGACTACCCACAAAACCCCACTCGTATTCTTATTTGGAATGTAATCTGTCAGCTGTTCAATCAAACCTTCGAGATGAGAAGATACTAGTAAGGATAGAGATGAAGTGTCAGGGGATGTATGACAGATACTCTATAAACTCTTCAGTTAGTGTAAAATTTTCAAAATCTTCTTTCTTAACTCTTGCGTTCCAAACACTAAGTTTTTTTACAAATGCATTTACTCTGTCTGTGTAATTTTCTGCACATTAATTTTCAGCATTATTATAAAACAATTCAAGTGACAACAATTTGTATTTATTTTTACTATTAATAGTATTTTTATGGATAAAACTTAGCCAATAGTGTTTTTTTTTTCATTTTTGTTTATATTTAAAAATAGGGGGGTCGCCGAAATACTAGGTATAAAAAGGGGGTGGCAGTGTCAAAAAGTTTGAGAACCCCTGAAATAGATGATTATCGCATTTTTAGTTAAAGGTATGAAACGATAACTGAAATACAACAGATTCCGATAAGTTATTATTTAGAATTTAATTTTGATTGATGACTTTATTTGACTGATTAAAAATAAAGTAGAATGAATTTGCATTAAAATTTTTTTATATTTCATTAGAATTTAACAAGATTTATGTTAATAATAAAAAAGCTTGATTTTACAAACTTTTTTTGTCGTACCTATTAATACTGAGACACAGACACTCAATAATGTAGTGTCCGGCTATTAGGTTTGGCGACCTGACAACCCTAACCGCAACAGCGTCTTACATCAACATTTTTAATATTTCCATATTTTAAATTTTGTTTAACATGAGTCACTGTATAATATATAATGTAGAATATCGATATAGATAAAAGCTAGTTGCGTGAACGATGCCAAACATCGATCGTAAGTCGTAAGACTGAACCATTCTTATTCCAGTAAGTGAAGTTTTCAAGGGGAAACTAAGCGAACGAACAAACAAGCGAAGCCGTGACCATGCATCTTACATTCTAAATTAATCAAGGCCCCCTGTGACTATGACTGATGACGATAGACGATTCTGTTTGCCAATCGATGCGATAACACCCAGGGCGTAATATTTCATCCTTGTGTATATTTAAGTTCTTATCGACTTCGACTGGACAATATTTACCTACTTATAGATACCTTTTAACGGTTTTGTAAAGTTCTTTTTATTTTGCATTAGATCAGTAAATTGAAAAAAAAATACCACCTGATCTATGCTAATTGCATTTTAAACGTAATGACGGACATGTTGAGTGGAATAGACTGTTGATTTACAGTTTTGCTACGTTTTTTTAATAATCCTAATTGTTGATTTTAAATTGCTATCGATTACTAAATGCTAAATATGAACCAAAGAACAAAAACTTATAGTAAAAATTCCTCTTAAAACCAAGATGGTAGTTTTTACCAAGAAGATAATACTGGGAGGATTGAAGCCAACAGTTCTTAATAAGGTGGAAATTCTAATTGCAGAAGAGGCAAAATACTTGGTAGTCATATTATTTTACCACAACTAGACATGGAATCAACTCCTAGATAATAGTCTTCAATATGATTCATGAATTTATTCTACCCCTATGATTTTCCCCTTAGGCCGATCCTTCCATTATTGTGTTAGTCACACCCTCGTGACACTAAATATGTCTTACACCCCCATCTGTTTCTCAGTTACATAATATGGTTTTATCTAATTCCGCTATCAAATGTCACTCCTTGACGTTAGGTAACGTCACATTTTTCATAACCTTCATATATCAGTTATGAAAAGTAGTTATGTAAAAACTTTACGTAACTGTTTAAGTTTCAACATAGAGATACTATGTGAGTTTCAAAAAATAATTTATTAATAAGGTACTGTCAAAACTGACAAATATTTCATTATTTAAACTGACAATTACTACATTATATTAATTCAATAGTATTTTAAGATTTATAAACATTGAAAAAAACATTATTAAGTACACATTTATTTAAAGTAAGTCTATTTTGAATACTTCATAGTAACAATACTTCTAACACCATTTGAATCTACTTTAATATTACCATTGCAATTGAAGATTTTATTAAATATTATAAAAGCACTGAATTAGATAATACGTTGTACGTAAACAAGTTATGAAGAGAGCGACATTGTTCAACTCGCGTAATTTGCAGAACTCGCTAGCGCTCGTTTTGGCAAATATCACGCTTGTTGAACAATATCGCTCTTTTCATAACTAGTTACGTAAATAACTATTACCCATCATTTTCCTACAAACATTTAGTTATCTACTGTATGCTAGTGGATTGTCAACAAAAAAGGAATATAGCTATGATTATGTAAAATAAAATGGTTTGGAAAATTTCACTGAAGTATTAGGTACTATAAGTATAATAAAAGAAAATTTTTCATAGTACCATTTACCATCGGAAAAATACCAACTTAATTTAAACGTGGCATAATCCTCTAGCAAATTTCGCATAATTATATAAGCTTCACGATTAATGGTTTCTTGTTGAATTATTAATGGAATTGACGTCATTACTACGCAATCTGTCGTGAACAGAGTACAATTGACGTTTATACAGAATCGTGTGGTATAAAAGTGCATTGTTATATAATGTTTTTTCAATGATTCTAATCCAATGTTCTTTTAATTTTATTAATCGAAAACGATTTACACAAATCTACTTTTAAATTTCCTTATATCAGAAATTTCATGTTTTGATCAAGTATATGGTGTTCAATGACAAGAACCAAAAACATGTAGAAGTTTAAAAAATACTTCCGAAGATGGGGAGAAAAGAGTGCGACTCTTACTAGAAAATAATTTTCCTAACTTAGGATGTTAATCCTCTCGAAGATAACAACAGACCTTTAAGAGAAAGCACTACAATGGCTAGGTAGTTTTTTAGTAACGAAAGGTTGAAACGGACTTTGAACACCTTTCTACCTTTCAAGGCACCAGGAGCCGATGAGATTTTGCCATTATTGCAACCAAGGTGTCTTCGACAACCAAGAAACTATAGTATATGCGTATATAAGGAGCTTTTCAAAAATACTCCACATCAGGCTGTCAAAAAATAGCATAACATAGAAGAAATTTAGAAAGTACAACATCTAAATGGATATCGGAATTGCTCACCACTACAGTAGCCAACACGAGTACAAGTAAAGACATCGTCTCCATCTGCACAATGAAGGATACCACAAGAAGGAGTAGCTTCCACGGTAATGTGAAGTCTGACGGTTGACGAACTTCTGTATATACTGAGCTCGGAATATCCTAACAAGGATATGCCGATGACATTATCAAACAGACAGGGAAAAATTATGAAATATCCATCGTAAAAAGAGGTTTTAACCATACGAATATCTGGTGTAGGCACCAAAATCGTCTTAGTAGCCTCCAATAAGAAAAGAAAACAACCTCAAAATAGTTTTTTTTATAGGAGAGAGGTTGAATGGAAACAAGAGGTCAAATATCTGTGGCTGACTCTAGTAATCTCCTGTGGAACAAACATAAAAAAGGAGATTACATACAAAGCGACAATGGCTCCAATGGTGCAGGAAGTACCTAGAGAGGGAATCATTAAAAAAACAACCCCTCACTTTTTAGAAATCAGAAATCCTTGGACATTATGGTACAAAAGTATACTTTTTTAAAGAAATTAGGCAGAATTAATCAACAAGGATTGTTATTCCAACACCATTACCAAACTGGGAAATAATGCTATTCAATGGTACAGACGACACAAAATAAAGGGGACTGGTATAGGAGTGTACACTATACAGACTAGGAACAAAGCAGTCTGAAAGCTAGAGACGAACGCAAGTATTTTTCAAGCGGAAATTCATTCTATAGTTCAATATTGATAAAATATACAAAAGGCAAAGGATCCACTGAGCTTTTGGGTAATCGGTTTTAAAATGGTATGGCAATGCCTAGGGAAGCTTAATGAATTAGATGAGAACAACATTATTACCCTACTGTGGATTCCAGGACACACTAGAATAGAAGGAAATTAAATGGTAGATGAAGCAGGATTTAATTCTATTGACACCAAGCAATTGTATTAGCTTCAGTTTCCCAAACTAAAATTGATCACTGACTTCATCACTAGACCTCAGCACTCATGAATCATTTAATTTAATCTATAAAGAGTTCGGCAAAAGTCCGGGACCGGACAAATATCCAAGAAAATATGAATTTTGTGAAAAATCTTTTTATACCACAAATTTATCTCCAACTTAAACTATAATTTGAGAATATTTTGAAATATACAGGGTGTTCCAATAAAGTGTGGCGTATCAAAGTTAATATTTTCAAATGGAACACCCTATATGTTTTCGTAATTTTCAATTCTCCTTGAAGTGCTGATACTTGGGGTCTAAATTAAATATTTACAGAGATACAGGGTGTTAAAAATCACCAATTTTGCAACTTTAGGTCAATGTTTTGTGAAAACTGCTGAATATTTGGCAAAACGGCTTACATCTCCCTATCCTAACTTTTCAAGGGCTACTCGATGGTGCTAAAGAAAATTTAATACAGGATGGTCAAAAAAAATAAGAATGTGATAAATTTGTGACCACCCTATATTAATCATCGAGTAACCCTTGAAAAGTAAGGATAGGGAGATGTAAGCCGTTTTGCCAAATATTCAGCAGTTTTCACAAAACATTGACCTAAACTTGATAAATAGGTGTTGATTAAATATTTACAAAGATACAGGGTATCTTTGTAAATATTTAATTTAGCCCCCAAGTATGTGGTATCTACGAAATCAGCACTTCAAGGAGAATTGAAAATTACGAAAACATATAGGGTGTTTCATTTGAAAAATAGTAACTTTGATACGCCACACTTTATTGCAACACCCTGTATATTAGATTTGTGGTATAAAAAGATTTTTCACAAAATTCATATTTTCTTCGATATTTGTCCGGTCCCGGACTTTTGCCGAACTCTGTATTTTGTGGTTTAAATATTTATTTGTTCCGTTATTTTTTTAATTAATCTGCTTTTATTGCATCACACAATGAATATTAATCTTAAAATTAATATAAGAAATTATTTCAAACTGTTGTTTTTTAAACAATAATATTTCCACTTGGGCAATATTTGAATTCACTCAGGAATAAACAAAAAAGTCAGTCGAAGGAAACGAAAGTCATGAGTCACGACGGAGTATGGAAGGTCGCACAAACAATGCCGTAACTACACGTCCCTCGTCTCGCTCGTCTGGATTTTTTTTTTCGAGAGTGTATGTTTAGCCAACTAATCGGAATATTACAGTCCACTGATTATTATATGTATTATAGAATTTTATTCACAATATTTATGAAAATATTTTAATATAAATCTGTAAATACAAATGAAAACGGAAATTTTATCAAAACTAGTTAAATCAGGAAGAACCTATAAGTGAGATAAATCAAATACATATATTTCTCTGTACCTCTTATTTCAAATAATATAAGCAATTTTGAGGAGGAGATACAGAACTCGACTTGTGATCAAGAAGTGATCGAACAATAGGGTACAAGCATAAATTTTGCTATTGGTGGGAATTGACGCTTTATCAGGTCTCCTAACAACTTGCATGCCTATTTTTTCAAAAAAATATAAACTTTACTTTTAAAACGACTTTAAAAATCATAAAATTTGAAAGTCCGCCAAAACGCGCTTTACGTCATAAAGATGGATGCCCCATGGTGTGACGACATTTGTTTACGTTCTTATTCGTGTATCACGCTCTGAGTTCTTGTGACCTAAATTGTTTCTGAAAGCTTTAAAAATGGATAAAGCCGAAAAAAAAAACTTTGTATTCCAAGTATTGCATTGTTCCAGTGTGTAAATCAACGTCTATTAAAACTCCAGACAAAATATTTGTTACTTTACCTGGTGGCGCAAGCAAAAATACACTTAAGAGAAGGGCATTACTTTTGTTTGTGAAGACCATTTTAATGTAAGTACCCACTTCTATGCTGGTAATTTTTATTCTTAAATAGTTTGAGGTTATGTACCTATATGTCTAGGAATCAACCATAAAGACATCATTTTCCTATGACCACACATCGAAATATGGTTGGTATATATTATATAAATAAAACATAGTTTAAATCGTACTTACTATAATGCTTTAACTACTCTTATTTCCTCTGCAATAAAGCAGCTGTTTGACTTCATAAATTCAAGCAGCATAAATGAGTCTACTTTGGGCAAGTTATCAGTTTGTGCTTTTACAAAACCTTCGCTAGCCATATCTTTACTCACAAAATATGAAAGAATCGTCACTGAACACTGAACTAGTAAATAAAATATATTCTTCCAAAAGTTTTAAAATATCCTCGGAAATATCGAATATTTATGTCCACTTTACACTTTACTTTAACTTTTAGAAATAAAAAAAAGCACACACAAACACGTAATGGTCTCAAACAAACATATAAATGATATTTTTACGTCGATGAAGCAATTAATAGTTGATTAAAATACAATATAAACACACAACTACACATAACCTAATGCAATACCGGCCATATTGACATAAGTAAACACAAGAGATATGACATCACACGTATCATCGGTAGCGTTCGGAAATCCTCGGGATGTGGTCGGGAAGTGCATTAGAATTTGAATTTTATTTTAAAATTTGGGAGTAATTTCCAATGGAAACTGGTTTATTTCCTATTTTTAGTAATTTTTGATATCATATTTACTATTATAAATTAATATCCAAGCAAAATATGAAATATGCGTGTACTCTATTGTCACCTAGGTGTGAATTCTCATTAGACTGAGTCTGAACCTTATTTATCATTCGTATAAGATCACTTTCGATAAGCCCCTTTTGTTCGGTTAAAAATACGTTGTTCCAATATGATTTCAATATCTGTTGTTATTCCTTTAGCTCTGTTCGTTATAGAAATTTCAGGATCCACAGGCGTCAGTTGAGAAAAGTATACCTTCTGTATCCAGCAGTCTCCCAGGTGTGTCGCCCTAGGATTTGGAAGATATAAATAGAGGGAGCTAGTTAGATTGTAGTGTACTCAACCTAAATTATCAAGAATCTTAGGATTTGGAATTGGCTGTCGAGTTTTACTTTTTTCTCTTATTCTTTTGGGAATCAAACCACAATAATGTTTTTTATTTTTTATTTCGACGTTTCGGTAGCGTTCCGGCTACCGTTGTCAAGATTAACTAGTAATAAAATTAATAAAATAATTTTTGGTCCCTATCTGACACAACGAAAAAATATGACAACTAGCAATCAATAATATTTTGAAGTTTAAGACTACAAAACTTTGTTGTCATATTTTATTAAGGTCCATTCATAGTAGATCACACCTCTGGTAAAATGTGAAATAAAATATTTTATTTTATGACATTCTAACGATATGATAGTCTACTAGAAATGGAATCCAGTGAAGTGCACGTTCCAGGAACGGTTTTTATTGGGATAGCGCTTTTTTTTAGCTTATTTTGGAAATGTTGTTAATAAAACGCGTTTGTTGTTACTTTTTTGTGTATGATCATTTTTGTTTTCAAAACATGTATAACTCAGTTTGGTGATTTTGTGTATTGAAGTGTGTATCGATTAACAACTATTCCAATAATAAATCATAAGAAAACCTGGATAAAAACTTATGATGCTATCCTGATAACGTAGGTAATTGATTATTGTGGTTTGATTTCCAAAAGAATAAGAGAAAAAAGAATAAGTAATGCCACAAGGAACTTACAGAAGATAGTTGAGTTTTAATTTTGTCCCATTTAACTTTCTTGAAGAATGGTAGATATGGAATATAGATATTTAATACTGGAAAAAATAATAATACAAATATTTGTTGTTTCTTAGCAAGGGTCCAAACAGTAAGTTCAATGGTTACTGCACTTCTCAGTCTAAAATTTCATTACCTTTGATGATTTGATTCAGATAAATGAACATTTTGATATTTTAATCTATAAGCTACAAAGTGATAATCGCATTACTATTTTTTAGAACTGTGAAAACAGATTTGGAATTCGATATACTTTCAGATAAATGATATTTTTAACATAAACAAATTCAATTTGTCTCCCATAATTCATCAGAACTGACAATAATCCGTGGATAAGATTACTACTTATAATGAAATTTAAAAAATATATAAATAGGTATAGATAATTATTGTAAATGGTTTCGCGTTGGTTACATAAAAAATATGAGGGAGAAGCGTTTGTTTGGCAAAAATTGAGATTCATTACAAAAACATATTCAACTACTTAATAACATCAATATGTACAATCTCAAGAATGTAGAAATCATATAAATCTAGTTTCCTAACAAGAAAACATATAAATAACAAAAATCTTTATATTTTTTTCCATAGATCGGTTAATTATACACTCCCTTTTTCTTCAAGAGTAAAGTAAAAGAAAAGAAGACGGAAACACCGCCATGGGAAAGTTGTTCGTACGCTTGGTTACGCACGGCCTGCTTCGGATGTGTTATATTTGATACACGGACGGCCATGACGGTTCTGTTAACCAGTTCTATATTCAACGAGACGTGACCTTACTCAGATGTAATCAGGTTCTCCAATTATACATTGAATTTTATTGTACGGTCAGTATACAGGGTTGATTACTTTATGGAATGTCGGTTACGAAGAACCAGCATGTACAAGAAAAAAATTATAAAAAAAACAAACAAACAGCAATACAGTCGATCATGTTTTCCACCTTCGGAGAACCAAAAATTTAAATGCAACTACGAAAGCTCCATTTTGTGCTGAAACTAGGAATATTAAGTATTGTTAGAAATGATGTGGTACAACCTTAGAAAATATATTTTAATTTTGTTCTAATAGGTTCTAAGTTTAAAGTTAGGTTAGATTATAGTTGCCCTTCTTTTCTTTATTACTATTACTACCATTACTATTATAAAAGGTACTAGAAACCAAAAAGGTGCTTTTAGAAGAATTATGGAAAATAGTCAGTACCTACTTAACCATAATTAATTCTCTCAACTTACCGATTAAATGGATATTCTAATTGGTCGTCAATCAATATTAATAATTGTAAGACAGTATTCTATGTATATTGTATACAGCTAACTATTTAACCCAACTCTATTTCAGTATCATTATCGTCTTCATCAATAACTAAGGGTGCTACAGTGACTCTACATTTCGATAGGTAACTTCAACCTCAATAATATGCTGAATCGACTTTTTCCATAGATGTAAATAAAGACACTTTTTCCAGCTATCAATAATAGTATATTGTATAATTACTGGGAAAAGCAGAATATTCCCAAGCCCTCCAGTACAATTTACAAACTATACAATAGATGTAAATATTAACAACAATTAATTTGTGTTCAAGAATATCGTTATAAATTAGATGATTCTCTTTTATTTCTTTAATAACAACTTTATCAATATAAAAATTAAAATCATACTTTGTTTCATTTTATTGTAATAATCCATTTGTAACATTACCGCACGCTACAGCAGTGCGATAAGAATATTACCGCACTGTTATTTTCTAATTGCTTAGCAACTACCACTATTCTGAAATGTTGAGCTTTGCGCATAGAAAACAGGTCAAAATAGTGTCACTTCTTCCACGATTGGAGAAAAAAATATTACTTGTCTCATTTCTCATTTCTAATTAACTGTATAATACTTGGAATTAATGTGGTTGAAGCATTTTCATATCTAACTCTAGATTTTAGCTGATGCCCCATGTGTTCTATAGGGTTAAATAAGCAATAATATGGGGGAAGTCGGAATATTCCATATTTATAGCGATAGTATCATGAACTTAGTCTTTTTCGATATTGAACGCTGATATACAGGGTGTCCCAGGAGTTCGTACCAAAAACTTGGGAGGTGATAGAAAGGCTAAAAATAATGATGGTATTTCATATAAAATTTTTTCTTTACGCCCTTCGTTAACGAACTATAGGGCTCTAAAGTTGGGAATGAAAAATGGTTTTTTATTTACAATTATCAAATGGCTGATTGGAAATTGGTAATATTTCAACCGTTAATAAACACCATAATTGCACACTTTTTGGCGTGATATACAAGTCTACAACACACTTGTGAACTCAGGTACCGACTAAGTTAAATGGTGGATGCGCCATTTTTTTGTAAGTAAAACTTTTTTCAGTTATAAATGCAATAATTGGATTTTGTGAACATTTTTAGAGATATCAAGTCCTCTTGTGACATCTCGATAACATTGACGGTTTAAGAGATATGGGCAATTTTATGTCGCACTGCACACCTATTGGCGCATTCACATTTATTTTGAATGTATGATTACAGGAAGCATCCTGTATTATTAGCAAATTATTAATAAATTGGTGCAGTCTACATTTATAAATATAAACTTTTACTTTGTTTAACTATAAAGAACTTTATTGAAAACGAACATTAATTTAATAAAAGTAAAAATATCAACAAAACCCTGCAAAATGAATAGCTACATTACATTAGCAGATTAGAAAAAATGAGTAACCAAGTAATTAACGACATCAAAAAAGTCAAAACGGTTTAAAAAATTACACCAATTTATTAAGAATTTGATAATAATACAGGATGCTTCCTGTAATCGCACATTCGAAATAAATGTGAATGTGCCAATAGGTGTGCAGTGCGACATAAAATTGCCCGTTAGTTAGCGTTAATGTTAGCGTTAATGTTATCGAGATGTCACAAGAGGACTTGATATATCTAAAAATGTTCACAAAATCCAATTATTGCATTTATAACTGAAAAAAGTTTTACTTACAAAAAAATGGCGCATCCACCATTTAACTTAGTCGGTACCTGAGCTCACAAGTGTGCTGTAGACTTGTATATCACGCCAAAAAGTGTGCAATTATGGTGTTTATTAACGGTTAAAAAATAACCAATTTTCAATCAACCATTTGATAATTGTAAATAAAAACCATTTTTCATTCCCAACTTTAGAGCCCTATAGTTCGTTAACGAAGGGCGTGAAGAAAAAATTTTATATGAAATACCATCATTATTTTTAGTCTTTCTATCACCTACCAAGTTTTTGGTACGAACTCCTGGGTATATTAAAAAAAATGTGGTAGATTGGCTAAATGCCTAATTCATATTTATTTTACTTATCACTGAGACAACTGCTTTTCTCTGCAATTCCCACTTAAAATTTTTAAGCATCTTCTTCGCTGAACTTTTCGCTTTTCACAACGCTCTCCAGTTCGTAAATTTTAAACAGCCTAGCGACTCCCTCAGTGCTCTAAAGCAGTGTTTCTCAACTGAATTTACTCCAAGGACCGGTAAAATATTTCGGCACGTTCGCGCGGACCGGTAATATTAATAATTCAACCCAATGCACAATTTTTCACAAAGATAAATCATGAAGACATACATAATTTTTAAAGCATTTTTTTGTTATAATTTACCTTTGTATATTCAACTTATAATATTGCATCGAGAATAAAAGCACCAAAACTTAATTAAATCTCCAAGAAAATTCCAACGTGAATGATATATTTATTTCTTTTAATTAATATATTAGCCAAAACAACAATGAGTCGAAATGTGAACAACGTAAGTAGATACCAAATAAGCAAAAAATAATTTACCATAATAAACGATATATATATATATATATATATATATATATATATATATATATATATATATATATAAACTAAAATTAATGAGATTGTTACTGGTCTTTGTTGCTGACTAAACTGTCAATCCTAGGCTTTAAACTAGTTACAGCAATACGTAAAGCAGGCGCAAGAGCAAGTCGATTTCTATGATTCGTCTTAATAACAGTCATAGCCGAAAATGCAGTTTCACACAAATAAGTTAAGAAAAAAGGCAATAAAATCTTCAACGTCTTTGCATGAAGATTGGGGTATTCTGTTGCAGTCTTTATCCAGAATTGATATATATTTATTGAATTGAACAAGTCCTAGATCCGAAGACAGTTCAATAAGTTCTGTTTCCTGGACTGTAGTGAGATTGTTATCATAATTATCAATAAATGGATTGATTATCCACAGATTACCTGAACGTTCTGTATCTTCTTCTGGGGGATAATACTGATCAAAAGCTACTGATAGTTCTTTTAAATGCTCCAAAATAACGCTGATAACGCTCTTCTGATCCATGCCATTAGTATTAATGTAATCAAAGTAAGAAGCAAACATATCAAAAGTGTTTTCTTCCGCACGTTTATACCAGAGTTTCAATTTCGTTTTGAAAGCATCAATCTTATTGTAGAAGTTGAAAACGGTATTAGTTTTACATTGAAGACTTAAATTTAGTTCATTTAGTTTGTTGTATTTTTCATCAAATATTACACTATTTTTTAAACTAGTATTATTGTAATGTAGGTATAGTATAACTATTGTTAATGTGATGACCCATATTTTTAATCCCTTTGAAGGAAAAAGCCGCCCAATGACGAGCATAGAATTTTTTTATAAATTCGTATATTGTGAAATATTGCTTTTCAAATGTAATTTAAATTAATATAGTGGATTAAAATTAACCTGCATAAAATTTGTAATACAATTCAAGGTCATCACATTGACATTAGTTACACTATACTGTATAAAAGCCTATAAAAGCTGGATATTTCGCGGACCGGTATATATTTCTTGCGGACCAGTACCGGTCCGCGGACCGGCGGTTGAGAAACACTGCTCTAAAGAGTTTGCAATAAAAATGTACCAACATAATCTCATAGAAGCACTAATGAAGATGGAATTAGTGGAAGCCTTGCCTTTATAAAGTTAAAAATGCACAATATAAAAATAAGCATATGCGTGCTTCTGCTTATAAAAGCATTTTATATCAGAGATTCCTTTTTGTCAATGTCATTTTCTACGAAGCAAAGCAAGAATAATTAAATCATTCCCCTGAAGCTTACATATTACTCTCTTCTTTAAAGCTTTTCTCTTACTTGCAACATACACTATTACTAAATTCATAACAGCTGCTGCTGTAAATTCAACATCCATACTATTTAGAACAGTATACTGTAAATGATAAAAATACCTTCCTACATTTAAAAGTTAAGGAGGCTGCCGCCAACTGCAGTGCGCATTATCAATAATCATATCCTAAATAAATTATTACGTTTTTGAGTGTTGCATACATAAGATTAAAATTTTATAGTTCAAATGTTCAGTATCCTAAATCTAGGATCTTGAAAACTAGTAATAAATCATTGACAATTACAAAATAACACGTAGTATTTCTATTCGACCTTCAAACAGGTCACTCACTAATTTTATGTGACACTCTGTTGACTGTTAAATTACCCGTGCGAAGAAAAATTTAAACTAATTTCAGGACAGTACTATTTGAGTTATTACTTAAAAGTGAAAATTGAGGTTAGAAATGCTCTGCTGTATGCCTATTATTTTTTTTTTAAATAAATTTTCTCTTTTCTAATTTTATAAGAGATAATCTAAATTAAATATGACAAAACCAAAAAGAAATATCAAACTAAATTGAAGTGAAGTCGAATTCTAAAATGTGTTTCTATAACCCACAGGTCGCAGTGCCGTTATTGCTCGAAGAAGAAACTAGTTTTTAACTGTGGTAACCAACGGAACCAGAAAATTTGATCACGTTTACAATGTATACCGTCGTCATAAGAATTGAATCCGTAAGAATATATTTGAAGTAAAATAAACTTTAGCAATAAGTTTCCAATCTTGGACGCTACTTAATAAAATCATGATTAGAATGTATGTTTTTAAGTTTAAAGAATAAATAGTTGATTACTAAAACGAACAAATATGCTGAGGATATATACGTATATAACAGTTTCGATAAACACTATTTTGCACATTGGTTATAATACGCAAAATTAGCAATTTCTCATAGCCAAAGTGACATTATACATACCTACCCAAAATAAATATAGTCAAATGCAGTCTTATCATGCGGGTCATACGATTCAACAAAGACATACTCACCGTTTTTGTTTTCTTTTATTGCGTTTAATCATAACTTCCAAATAAAATCCGTAAGATGAATAAGACAGACTTCGACGGGAGAAAAAAGGATATGTATTTAGTTTTCAGCGAAGTTTTTATTTAAATGTCAGTTATCACTTTGACCATTCAAACTGACAATATGAATAATAAGAAGCAATTTTTCGGTATTTTTCATCCTCAAGCAAAAAAAAATGGTACTTAATCTGATAGATTATTTCGAGAATGAATGAAAAAGTGGAAATTCGTCAACCAGTGTGCAGGAAACATCAACCATCATCATTTTCTCCGGGTATATTTGTAATCTCACATTTTGGTAACCTCTGTGTCTTCTGATTTGATACATATGGTTAGTGGCCTTTGAACCCGCACAATAAGAGCGCTTTTGACTATACCTACATCAAATTGTCATTTTGCGGTATCAATTATTGCGGTATCATTATGTGGTATCAAAATAATAAACCCGCAAAACTGCCCGACCTCTACTTCGTTGCTATGCAACTGCTGCTTTATTGTCAAACTGTGGAGCTGATGGCGCCATCTTAGCCGCATTATAAACAGTTTTCCTTTATTTTTCGTGCCGGTGATTTTCACAATGGATTCTGATTTTAAAAAATAAAATAAAAAAAAATATACCCCCGTCACTTAAAGAACAGGCAAACTTATTTAGCCAAATTTTATTGCCTGCTATTTCAAGAAAAAATATGAAGCTGCTCACAGAAATTTCATGTACCTAATGAAAAAGTCAACAAAAGATGAAGAATTATATTCATCAGATAGGACCCATTAACGGAGACAAAATAATGTTGGAAAACAATCCAACACATTTATTTATTTCAATCTTCGCAACGTCACATCTCTGTGAACACCTGAAATTCACCAGATGTTGGTTCTTAGGTCTACCTGTTGAAACAAAAAATGATATTTGGATAAACGTTTAACGCCAATGAAACGTAAAATGTTGAATGGAGTTAAAAAAATAGTCAGGGTGATTCATTAAGAATGTCCAATCTCTGAACTGTAGATTCTAGACTTCAAAATATGATGATTCTGCTCAACATGCCTCATGCAAATACTGCTAGTTTCCGAGATACGGGGTGTTTTCGCAATAATTCTTTATGTTTTCTCAATTTCTCTTGGAAAATTGGCAATTTTACGTTTTTTGGCATGAGGAATCATAATTTGCACTCTAATTTAACATTGCTAATAGAGGGCGCTAGTTACACTTGTTTGTATTAATTAAATCGAAGTAAAATTTTTTTGGGCTAAACTTACAACTAAAATATTTAAAAAATGTTAAAAAGCGTTGAATTCTACAAAAAAAAGTTATTCTTCTTTGATTCGTGTAACTCAATCGGTTATCGAGCTATTTGCTTCTAAAAAGTTCAATAAATTTTAATTTTTTCATAAAATATTTTATTATTCCTTAAATATGTAACAATAACAAATTTGTAAACAAAAATAAAAAACTTCATAGCAAATGCTCAAAATGCCCACCATTTACTTCAATACACTTTATGATCCGCTTTCGTAAACTTTGAACACCTTGTATCTCGGAAACTAGCAATATTTGCATAAGGCATGTTGAGCAGAATCATCATATTTTGAGGTCTGGAATCTACATCCAGAGATTGGACATTCTTAATGAATCACCCTGTATACTGCAGGTTCTTGCCTAACTGACTGATTCAATCCGGTGGTAAACTAAGCCAGTTCGCAGGGCTTTGTTACCTTATTAAACTTGAGAAAAAAAATTAATTTTAAACAGACTAGAAAAAAAAAAGAAATTTTAGGGCACCACTAATTTTCTTTCCTAAATGAAAATTGGAAACAATATCGAATTTAAAGGTCAGCTAACTTTTATGGCCGATTTCATAAAGAAACATAAAGGATACTTTAAGTTTAAAGGATACTTTAATAAATATTATTGATTTCATAACCAATTTAAAGTATGATTTAAACTCAAAGTATCCTTTAAGGTTAAAGTGTCGATTTCTCGACTTTATCTCTCTAAAGTGTCATTTAACTACAATATAACCTCAAAATTTTTATATTTGTGACTTGCCAACAGCGACGTTTGCTAGTTTTGTATTAGCGTTGAGTGAAAAATTTCAACGGTATTAGTTTAGTTGTTGATCATATAATATGAATAATTTTAAAACCTCTAGTAGTTCTAGTTCAAGTTCGTCTGATGAAAAATTTATTTATATTAAAAGACCAAAATTGTATAAGAAATAACAGACTGAGTCGAAAAATATGATGAGCTCGATTTTTACCAACGTTTTCGCTCAAAAAAACAAACTGTTTTGTATCTACTGAATGAAATAGAAGAGCAAATTCTTAGAACAAAAAGTAGTAAGGAAGGATCCTTACGCCAAGGACAGTTAACCGGGATGGTTATCCAAAATGGCCGCCACAGAATAGAATATATCAGTGGCGTCGTACCCAATTTTAATTAGGTTGAAATACTTTATGTTCTAAGAGCAAATCGCTTTACCTAATCATGAGTAAGTCGTAAAATCCATACAGTTGTGTTGTATACAATGACCAATAATAGAATTAACAAAACTCCTTATTTCATTTTCATTATATTATTATAAGCTTTTATTCTACAATATATAAAATACATACAAAAAATTTGTTTTAATTGTAATACATAGGTACCTTTTCTACATTACTAACTTTATTAGTAGTTTTGCATTCTAAGATGTGCTTAAATTTTTCAATTTCTTGAATCAATTTCATTTCTTCTTCGCGGAAAAAATTTGAAGAGCGAACTTTCTTATTATTTTTTTAAATTTCCATTTTTTTCCAAATAAATCGCTTTCGCAAATAATACACACGCCACTACTTTTAATAAAACTCAACCTCATTTATTTAGACAGAAACGGAAAAACGAGCCAAATATGTCAGATATTTCTATTTCATGTCAAAATCAATTAATTCCAGGTTAACCAACACTTCAAAAATTACTTAAAAGATACTTTATGGAAAGGACACTTAAATATTCATTATGGCACCAAACGACGGCAACAACTACTTTAGAGGGGACTTGTTTAAAATCTCCTTTCGGTAAACTGGACTTTAGTTATTTATTATGAAATCGGCTGTTAATCTGTTAATTCAAAAAAAAAAATTAACGTTTCTGTGTAATAAATAAAACTATCTAAGTTAAAAAAAAAGTATATAATATCTGCCATGAAATTTACAAAAAGGGGTTAGTAATCATAAAAAATATCTAAGATTTGGCACACAAAAAATATATCTATGTGGGTGAAGCCTAACTCTTTACTTTACTTCTTTTCAGTGTCAGTCGCCACACACTGGACCGTATGCAACGGTTATGGCCCTTGCAGAACCAATGCTTCCTGTCCAAATTCTTTCCTAGGTACCTTCTAGGAACTGTTGTACTCCAGGAGACTTTTTGTACTCCAAGAGACTGTTGTACTCCTAGGGACCGTTTGTTTGTACTCCAAGGAACTATTTTACTCCAAAGGACTGCTTTACTCCAAGGGACTGTTTGTACTCCAATGGACTGTTTGTACTTCAATGGACTGTTTGTTTGTACTCCAAGGAACTGTTTGACTCATAGGGTCTGTTCAGTTATCCAGATTCTTAGAAGATAACGGCATCTATTTGTTTTTAAACTGGTAAACAATATTTATAATCAAAGGTTTACTGCATAATTCCACACTTGCTTTGTCGACAGACGATGAGAGAAGACCTGCCGGTACCTTCTCTGTTCTTATTTAAGGACACTTCTAAATTTCAAATTTCCTGGTAAAATATAAGAATATTGATTTCTGGACAATTAGTTTATTCCACCACAAATCACAAAGTGAAATAATTTATTAATTATTCGAATGCAATATTTTTAGGAATTATCAAAATTCTGAAGGAAAATTTCGATAAATATAGGCTGAATGGTTGAACGCAAAGTTCACGTTTCACTGTTCCTTTCCACTGCCTAGGATAGGGCTATCTCAAGTTAGGAGAATGTTGTCAAATTAATTATCAATTATCTAGATATGGATAGCGATAGATGAAACTTATCCTCTGCAATTAGTAATTTTTGGTAGCACCTCTGCGAATAACCGTCTATTGTCTCGCCTGCCTGCTGCAATTCGCAGTCTCAACCAAAAAAGATAAGGACTAAATTGTATAAAATAGGTCAATACTAACCACTAACCACCTTTATTTCTAATTGTATTTCTCTAAATCTAAAACTAAATGTAAATTGTGACTCTTTCCAAAAATGTATAACTTGTTAGTAAACTGGTAAATACTACCGAAATATCTTGTCATATTCAGGATTTAGATAAGATACGTATTGGATAAGTGAGCAATGTCCTTCAGCTTGTAAAGGAAGCAGTATATCTTTGAATAGGGCTACTGTAACAACCACAGTTGCGCATACCAAGATTAATTTTCTTCCACCAGCATATGGTTTATTATTGACGATTCATGTGATTCATGTGACTGGTTGATTTACCGAGGAAGTTTGTTTGTGGAGACGAGGCCCAAAATGACAATGATACAGTGAAATCCTAAGACACTAGCGGGATCTAGGGGTACTAAGACCATTGCAACAATCAAAATTATGTTAACAATTACGCTTGCGTAAAAGTCTTAATGATGTAAGGTAATTTTTTGAATTTCGTCGGCTGAGATGCAAAACCGTGTAACTCCGTTTTAAAAAATTTTACAGGAGACGAAAAAAACTGATATTTTTGGTGAACCCGAATCACTTTGTTAAGTGATATTGATAAATTATGGAAGAATTAAGAAAAAACTATGTAGGTACCTCTTTGGTTTTAGGGTTTGTTAATGGATGGTTAATGATGCCTAAATGCACCTTAATAACGACAGTTACTTGTCACTTGTATGACTTGTCATCTGTCATTGTTGTCATTATGTTTTGCTCCAAGATGAATAATCAGTTTTATTGATTTGCGTCCAGCCCCCTATTAGAATTAGGTTTATTTGTATTCTTATTTTTAGAAATCATGGAGTGAGTCACACTCTTGTGAGTGGCAGTGAAAGACCAAATAGAACCCATCGGCTTAAACCTAGCCACTCCAAACCAAAGGTTTAGATTGATTTTTTTGTTAATTCTGGAATAAATATTGAAAAAAAATAACAATCTCAGTACCTTAACTAATATAAAAATCAAAATTATCATGTATTAGGGTTTTTGAAAACATCTGCCCTAAAAAACAATATTTGTTTAATCTATTATCAGATTAGATATGATATTATTGAAAAAACCAGTTTTTGTATGACGCATTTCTATTGTTCCAATATTGATCATCATCATTATTATCGGTTAGTTTACTATTATGGTGGAACGATATTTGCAGAAGATCGGGTAAGTCGTCTCACATAAAAAATATGTAAATGAAAAATTTCTCATCTTTCAATGAATGTTATTATCTCGGTTTATTCGACTGGATAGAAGTAAAAGACATTTTGTTATCAAAAAGTTACCCAATTACGTAGTAATGCAGATATTTATAATTCAATTACTGATAATAAAAAACATATTTTGAGTGGGTATCTATTTATATTGCGCATATTATTATTCTAATCAGATTATTTTTGTTTATGTAGAATCTTTACAGATTATATTGTATCAGGGCGTCAATTTCAAATCACACAAAGAATATGTTTCAATTACAAATTCTTAACACCTTTTCTAGGCTAGTAAATGCAATGGAAGTTTGTGGTAAAAATTTCAAGGTTCTCTGCAGTTTTTGAAAAAATGTTTACTTTGTAACGGGGTCATCTCCCACACAAGAAAAATAATAGTTATGCACTAAGCACTACCTCGCAAACAAAATTAATAGTTTACCTAACTAGTGCGGAAAGTGATACTTTTCCGCACGCTATTGCAGATGGCCGAATGACTCATTAAAAAATTATTTAAACATACGTTTCTTTTTATTAAAAACTATAGCAGAATTCTAATAAATTTCTTAAATTTTCACTCATTTGGTAAACTACAACCATACAAATATATATTTCAAATATCCAAATGTTAGTATGCTCCCCAAAAACTTAAAATAGTCATTTATGATCCAAGTGCGCGAAGATATACTTTTGCGCACGAGTTGTGAAAATGCAAGGCACGAACGTAGCGACTAGCCAGTGCCTTTTTCGCAACGAGTGCGCAAAAGTACTTCACGCACAAGTGTCGTACAAAACTTTATCTACGACCACATGAAGAAAAAATTAAAAAATGTGCTCTGAATGGGTTAAAAAACATAAAAATAAATTTTCTATAAACAATACATACACAACGATTTCTACTTTTCAGATGGTGTGCAATCCGAAGAAATGCATTTTTCTCGAGGTTCTTCCATTTAAAATAAGTGTAATTAAAATTTAAAATGTAACAGAAAATATTTTTCACTATGTCTGACACTTCTGTCAAATTTACTGACAGCACAAAAGTTTATACAACCAACGACTAAATTCAAGGCAACTAGATAATCACGTAGCTAAAAAAGAGTGTTAAAATGAAAACCCCATTTAAAAAGTATTGGTCATTTACGCACGCTTTTGGGTGTTAAAATGAAAGTCCCATATAAAAAGCGTTGTTCATTTACGCACGCTTTTCATCGTATGTATAATGTATGATTTCACACATTTTGTTTGGTTCCTAAGTGACTAATTTTAAAGGTGGTCGTAGATAAACTTACTTTCCACACTGAAAAGAGTGCGGAAAAGTGGCTGGACTTTAGTAGAAAGAATTATTTCTTATAAGTTAAGTCTAATTGAGCCATATTATTAGTTGACCCTATTAACCCAAATTCCATACAGTTCTGAAGATTGCTTTTAGAATTTTCCTGTCTTTATTTTCAAACTCAAATGCTCTAGATCCGTGACTCCTATTTCCGTCCAAGCTTTATCGCTACCAAAAAGTAAGCAGGGAGAATAATATAAACCATTTTCTTTGTTACATCCACAAATCCATTCGTTTTTTGAATAAATATCTTTACTAAATTTACATGTATAACTTTTTCATCTACTTGCACCTGTTTTTTTTAAAGTGATATCTGGTAATGCACTAACAATGAAATAACAAAATTACAAAGAAGAAAATGACATCGATAAAGAATAGCGGCAAATGGAAGAAATGAATAACAAAGACAAGTGAATATTTGGCTACAACAAAAACGCAGGAGAAGGATTGGTTTAATAAAGATTGTAAAACAGAAATAGAAAATCAAAACTACAAATACGGATGAAAATAAAAGCGAATACAAGAAAGAAAATAAAAACACAAAACGATTACTAAGTAAAAGGAAGAGGTCCCATTGGAAATCAAAACTGCAAACTATAGAAAATCAGATGATAAATAACATTAGAAATTTCTACCAAGAAGTTTAGAAGAATAAAAAATGAAGACATCAGTAAGCTAGCATAGTACAAAGACAAAGATGTTTGATGGAAAGCATAGAAGGAAAACTGGATAGATGGGTTGAATATTTCGAGGAAACGCTTAATGTGGGAAAAGAGATAGGAAATGATGAAGAGGTAAGTGCGAGAAATACAAAGGTGTACAAATGAAATCCTAATTGAAGAAACACGAGGCTATAAGAGGAGGGGGAGATCATTGCTGATATGAAAAATAACAGAAGTCTTGGAGAAAGCGGCATTATAGCAGACATTTTAAAAGAAGGAGGAAACGTACTAAAAAATAGAATAGGAAAACTGATCAAAAAAATTTGAAAAGAAGAAAAAATACCACGTGTATGGAGGACTCCTACGGATCTGTCCAATGCATAAAAAAGGAGATGCCAGTGTTTTCGACGACAGATGCACTTCTGGACTTGATGTATAAAATACAAGTTCACAAAATAAGAAACAGATTAAATACATATGCAACCGAAACATAGGAGAATTATTAAGTTCATAGACAGACATAGTACATTAGTACATAGTACATTGAGCAGACTGGGACTGTCGGTAAAACTTTTTATATTTTAGAGCAGTATCTAAAAATGTAAAACTCGACACTCAACTCTAAGATAGGGCGGATGTTTAGTTTAAACAGAGCACGGAAATTTCTCGCAGGTCGCTTTCACAATATCTTAGAGCAGCCAAGTGCAATAACCCGAAAACGCTATATGTTATATTGACTTAACTTATTTCTACCTTTTCTTCTTGTTTACATTATTGTCATGGTTTTTTCATTAATGTGCCAGCAGTAGTAAAACTAAACGCTAGCACTATATTGCAGCAGCTCCCCATTAATTATTCCAGTCATTCCATTAAAACGTATTTTTTTATGAAACACAGACACGTTATGTGTGGCCGCCCGAGGGTATTCATTGTATAATTTTTGCCAGGCATGCAACTGGTTTCATGGGTGCGTGGTCGCGTGACTCGGTAACATTCTTTTTTGATCGAACAACCAACGGAATGGCTGAGATCGGTAATAATACGTAGGTCGTATCAGTGAAAATAGTATGATCGAGTTCAGTTTTATGTTATGTTGTAGTATTTACTTTTATAGTGTGACCCATGTGAATTGGAAATTAGAAATAAATTATGGTTAATCAACAAGTAAACTAAAATCTTCATGGAGGTATACTTCCTTCAAAGATATCTCATTTTAACTTATGCCAACATGATTGATTTTAGACCAAAACCCACAGCAGATAGTAGTTGAAAATCCCATATGAAGCGGGATCTTATCGGCGAAAAGATCCCGCTAGCTATCGATAAAATCCCGCCAGCTATCGAAAATTTCCCTGTAGGTCCGTAACTATAATAACGAGTGTTAAAATTGCGCATTTGTTATGAAAATTATGCATGCCACAGGTTATAAAGAGAACAGATACGATTTTCAGCTCCGTCGTCAATGACCTTGGACCTTTAACTCGGTATGGTCGCGATGTTGCCAGTTTGAAATATTTTCTGAATTTATTACCAAATTGCAGTGTTGACTCTGGGACAATAACAATAACTAGTGCCGGATCTTGCTACCTACCTTTTCTCTTGGTCCCCTAAACTGAATTGGAAGGTAGCAAATTAGTCAAAATATATACCCTAGTCGAGAGATACTGATATATATTTTTAAGGAATTTCCGGAGTTCTCGCTGCGGTGAGTGGGTGGGTAAAATCACAGTGGGGGAACAAGTTATAGTAGTTTACCTTTAGCGGAGATATCTCGTTGTGGTATTTTATGATCTCAATACAACAGGTAATAAGGTGCGAAGGTTTCACTCTATGATGGGAGAAAGGGTAATTGATCTATTCGCTAGACGCTTGGTTTACGGATCTATTTGTATTATATATCTGTGGTCTTACAAGTGACACAATTGACAGCGCTTGGCTTGCCTTCAATAAAAACGATAAAAACAGTTTTTTGGAAGTTTCCACTAAATCTTTAAAACTGCGCCATGAATTAAAACAATAATCATAATCGAATATATATTAATGTATTTATTAAATACCTTTATGTATATTCCTATGATTTGTTATAAAATAAATAGTCATTACTCTTGGGAGATTAATTAATAAATACATTTTTAAATTGAGACAAAATTATATTTTGTCTCAATTTAACTTAAATTCAATTTGATCTTCTGATAATTGTAACCCTCCTTTCTTTTTTTTATAGCCTGATGATGGTAAATTTTACCAAAACTAGTTGCTAAGCTATATGGTTTGTTCTTTTGGAGGACAATATCAATATTAAAGTTGTGGTTTGGACTTTGAGTTTCATTTACCCTTAGTTTACAATTATTAATTGGTTGGATAATTATAGAAATTGAAAGTGAAATTATTATTGTTTATCATACTTCATACATACTTATCATAAATACCTTTCAAGATGATTACATTTTCCTACTCTTATAAAGGGGGATTTGGATTAGTTGGTACAACATCGGACTTCTGACGAAGAGTAAGCGGGTTCGATCCTCGATCGCTCCCTAATTTTTTTTAATCAAGAAAATGACAAAAATTTCACTTTTCAAATAGATCGCTTCAAATTTAGATATTACATGTGTAAATCTAATTAAAAATTATATATTTGACAGCTTGCCAGTGGTCAATCTTAATAAAAATTCATTTGACAGCTTTTTTATCCGTACACGTACGGATAATTTTTTTTCCGTACGCGTATGAATAAAGGCCACTTTTCATAGAACTAGACAGTGCGATCGATATATGTCACTTTCCTATGTGATCGTAGGAAAAAGTATAATTGTGATGGGCAATGCAACTTAGCATAGCCGTCAATTGAATTAAGTGCCGAATAAGCAGTAAACAGAAAATTCAAGACTATTTGTTCAAAAACGAACTCTATTTTGAAGAATCGTACAAAAATTACACTAACTATTGTATTTCATAATAATTTTTTTCTACTCCTATAATACAAGTTGTTAATTAAATGCAAATTTTCAGTTTCATGATGATACTCATTTTAACACTGGTTTTCATTATGAAACTGAAAAATTGACCAGTATAAATCTAGATTTTTAAATAACCAAGTGGACAGAAACAAAATTTTCTGTAGAATATTTGAGTTTTTAAGAGATTCGTGTTTTATGACAGTTTCATTTTTTTGCGTTAATCAAAAAGGTAGATACTATTCACTTTTTAAAAGAAAGGGTTAGCGACGAAAAGTTTCCATACGCACGACAATAAATCGCTGAAAATGCGGAAAATGTACCTAATAGTTTATTACCAGCAAAATCGAAAAAGGTATATATTTTGATACATTTTAGGGTTAATTGATGGAGTGGAACAAGAGGAGTATCATCCTTTTCGGAAAACGTGTTTCTGGTGTACTTTGAAGAACTCTGGATCAAATCGAAATTCCCTTAACTCTGGACACATTACTCTATATTAAAAACCCAACTTAACATTAAACATAAAAAAAAAGTCCGAAGGATATAGCGGAAAAAAATCTTAAACATTTTTGCCAGATGGGATTAAAAAATTTAAAAAAAGCAATGTTGTTGAATTCAAATAAAATTTCTTGGTCGTAGAAAAAATAGTGTATGCAACTCTCATTACATGATCGTTGCATAATATACTATTTCCTTTTCATTAAAATATTGTTTAATATTTCGTTAATAACTATTAATGTTATTCTATGTCTTATTATGATCAAATATATTTTTCATTTTCCACCCGCACGTGGAAAAATATTGTTCCCAACACATGTGGAAAGTGTATTTTCAGCACACATAGCTTCACAACACTAGCTAGGAAAATAAAAGTAATTCAGATAGTTTTAAAATCGAACACAAATCTGAAGTGATTGTTTTAAGAAAACCGAGTGAATAATAATAATAATGTGCTGCTGGGGTTGAGTTGAGTAACAAATTTAAAAAAAGGACAGTGAACTTTTGATTGCTAAATAGTATGAGTAAGCATGTTTGTGATTTATCGTCCACAAAAAACGGGGATCTATTATTACTGTTTACTTCTTGATATCCAGCCTCTTCGAATATAAAATATATACAAAATGACGTAAGATGTGGCAAAAATATACGTAGTTCGAGCCACGGAATAAAAATATTACAAACAAAAAACTAAAAATATATACGCAAGTCGTTTATTTCGATTGGAAGTTCGCCATTAATTATATTACTTGGTTTAAGAAAATAAACCTAATTTTTCCAAGTTCAACATTTCCCATTAACTGTATCGAGACGATTGAAAACTTAACATTTTTCAGTTGAAGGAGAGTGCCTGGAAGCGAGCCAAGTTCGATTACTTATGGTGACGACATACACAAATACATTTACCATAAACTATTTATAAGTGAACTAATTAAAAAAACATACGTTTCAACTAGAAAATAAGCAATATATTAGGTATATTTAGAAAAAATAATAGGGTGGCTAAAAAAAATGTCAGTTTTGATGTATTAAGAGCCCCCTCTAAAGGACAGCACAAAAAAATTTGTAAGAGGTCGCTAAAAGTTTTTTAAAATGTCTAAAATCGTCAAAATCGATTTTTTTTGTTCCGTTACGGTATAATTTGATAGACCCAAAAAATTAAGTTCAAAATTTAAATTTTGAAAGGTCGATCATAATTTTTTTCAATTTATTAGTACTTTAGATTTTTTCGAGCGACCTTTTAATATCGATATTAAAATTTAATTAATTTTTTCTTCTATTTAGTGAAATAATAGATAAAAATACATGACGACATGAACTAAAAATCAAACAAAATAATGAAATAGTATATTACATAACGTGTGTGAAAACTCACTTTCGCACGAGTAATGTACAGTATTTTTCGTACGATCACGTGATAATTTCACCAAATAATGTGTAATCAACATCTAACATATTGATACACAAAATGTTACAAGTAAAGTCAACATAATTGATTTCAAAATTAACAATAACTATCAATAGTGATAAACATTCAAGTTGTTTAACTATATAATATAGGCAGGTTATTACAATTATTAATTGGTTGGATAATTATGGAAATTGAAAGTGAATTTATTATTGTTCATCATACTTCATACATACCGTTGAGTGAAAATTAACTACTTATCATTCAACTTACATATTTATCAAGAATATCTTTCAAGATGATTATATTTTCCCAATATTATAACAGGTGATTTGGATTAGTTGGTACAACATCGGACTTCTGACGAAGAGTACGCCGGTTAGATCCTCGGCCGCGCCCTAAATTTTTTTTAATCAAGAAAATGACAAAAATATCACTTTTCAAATAGATCGCTTCAAATTTAGATATTACATAGGTAAATCTAATTAAAAATTATAAATTTTTGACAGCTTGCCAGTGGTCAATCTTATTAAAAATTCATTTGACAGCTGACATGTACGGATAAGTTTTTTTTCCGTACGAGTATGAATAAAGGCCACTTTCCATAGAACTAGACAGTGCGATATATGTCACTTTCCTATGTGATCGTAGGAAAATATGATTTGATTTGTCCATATAATAATAATTTTACTTTTAATTTTTACTGTGATTCAAATAAATAATTAATTCTGAATGGTAATATTTATGTATCAAAAACAGTTTTATTTCTGGTGTTCTGTTTCCAATTGTTGTAAGTTGTTAAAATAAATGTTCGTAATATTTTGTGTACCAATACTTTTTTATGAAGTCACTCTTTTTCATCGCATAAAAATCACAATTTTCTGGGCCATTTTCAAAGGTAAGTAATCAAAACTATATAAAGTAATTACAAATACACATATGTAAAACCTCCCTCATCTACATAAAAACGCAAGATTGTACATGCCTGATTCGGTAAAAGTATATCGCGTGGTCGTAGGAAAATAGTGTACATAACATGTGCGAAAGTGCTTTTTCTCACTCGTTACGTAATATACTATTGTTTGAACCTCAATAATTTTATTTAATCAATCATTTTAACAATATATAAATAAACTACTTGGTAAATTCTAAAACCCAATGTTAAATATTCACAAAATTATGTAAGGCGAAAAAAAAGTTCGATATATATTTGATAGTTATTTTGGAACTTTAGTTCTTTACGTCAGGTTATGTTTGAGCGACTAGGGGTCGCGACGCAAGACATCTGACCGTTACGCGTTACGTTACGCTACGTTATGTTACGTTCTACCTTTTTGCATATAGTACGCAAAATGCTACTTTGGTGATCGAAAATTGAATTTGAAATTGAAAATTATTCGGGACCACCAAAGTAGTTCGCGCACGATATGCAAACAATATTTTTTCTACAAACGTCAAAATCAGGATCACATGGTATCACCTAAAAAATTAGTAGTGTTTCAACCCGCAATATCCCGAGCTGAACCGGAATTATCTGGTTTAGGAATAAAATATTGGTTCGTGTACTATAATCATTTTAAATTTCTCATGTTAAATTTTTTATATCAAACAAACAGAAAAATTTGTTTGAGGTATGTATTTTTTTTAATCGACTAATTTTCCACGGAAAACATTGATGTTTTTCATAAATCAATGGTTTATTAGTATAGTCTATTTTTATGAATCAGAGAATATTAAAATAATAAAGCATTCGTAATCCGTAGACCTATCACTTCTTTAAGTAGTCGTTTAAAATATGTTTTTAATTTATATCCGAGAACCTATTTTCATTTGAAATGACATTTGTATAAATATAATAAATATATCGAGTGTACACTTATATTTTCACCTAAACAGCTGAATGTAAACAAGTGCAATTTTTTCTAAAATGTTTTATTTTTTCCACAAGGTATGTTAAAAACATTGTCATGCTGAATTTGACTTTTAAAAAACGTTACGTGTTACGTTACGACAGTGTATGTCGTTGAAAAATAAGTGTATAGAACTACTTCTTACAAATCCAAGTCAGAATCATAAGATGAACTGTCGCAAATAATATTTACAATGAGTTGCTCGATCATTTCTTCAGTAATATTGTCCAGCTTCCTCATTTTCTTTTCTTTTTTGATCGTATGATTCACTGCCTTTTCCTAGTTTTCAGGCTTCACATTACTTAAAGCATCCAAAAACAAAGAATTATTTTTTCTTGAAATTTCTCCCTTTATCTGCCCATACTAGTTAAATCGGGTTTAGTTCGCAATGATATGGTGGTGATCTAACCACCGTCATCCAATGATTTTTTCCAATTTCTTATTGGAACTTTAGTTCTTTACGTCAGGTTATGTTTGAGCGACCGGGGGTCGCGACGCAAAAGATCTGACCGTTACGTTACGTTACGTTATCTTACGTTGCTTCGTTATGTGCCTTGCTTGCGTGCGTGTGCTCTCTCCTGAGTCTCTCTCTCGTTTACGAAGCAGCGATTCAAATGATTCGGCCGGGAATCGAAACCGGGCAGCCCGCGTGGAAGGCGAGCATTCTACCACTGAACCACCGATGCTATATTAAAATTCTATGCAAATCTGGTATTCGCAGTACTGGTGATCTACTTGAATTTGTATAATAAATAAATTTTTACTATTATTTCCATAATTTTTTTTGCGCGATTGATCTTTTTTGTTTATTTACAGCATCGGTTGTCAGAACGGTAGGTTGTGTTTACTGGTTTCTAAGTTTAACACGTCGGTAAGTGATTTACTTACCGTTCAGACGTCGAAATAGTATATTAAGTATCAAGAACGGTAAGGGTTGTTTACCGGTCGACAGCAATTTTGCTGGAGACCGGTATCACCCTTAACGTTCGAAATGCTTATACCATTTTTTGCGCGATCGTATTGAAATAAACTTCGAATAAAATAATTTAAATTTCTTCGGAATGAACGAAATGTAAAAAGTGACTTCTCGATCAGTTTAAAATATAATTTGCATTTTGGTGAAATTGTTTTCATGTTATTTATTACTTTTTATATTGTTCTGTTCGTTTCTGTTCATTTAAAAAATATAGATCTTATTTTTTTTGTTCTTTTCGTGTAATGAATGAAGTAATATATTATTTAGGACCACTTAAATGTATGTAGGGCTAAGACGTCGGTAAGTAATTTACTTACCAACGTCTGAACGGTAAGAGAATCACTTACCGACGTGTTAGACTTAGAAACCAGTAAACACAACCTACCGTCCTGACAACATATGCTTTAAATAAACAAAAAAGATCGATCGCGCAAAAAGTAATAAATAGCATAAAAACAATATCACCAAAATGCAAAATATATTTTAAACGGATCGAGTATAAATGTCACTCTTGACATTTCGTTGATTTCGAAGAAATTTAAATACGATCGCGCAAAAATGGTATAAGCATATCGAACGTTAAGGGTAATTACAACGTTTGCATGTAGATTCCTCTCGTAAAATTGGACAAAATAATATGAGGATTAAGGGGTCTAACACATTTACTTTTCGAAATACAGGGTGTTGAAATTTTGAAAACTTGAATGTTTTAATTCGATAACTTTAAAATGGATGGATACATTGATTTGACATTTGGCAGGTTGTTTTTAAATGTAAAGGGGCATATTTGGATAGAAATAGTAGTGTAACTAGTGTGGATATGATGGCCATATCGCACGAGGACGAAGTTTGCTCAATCGTTCAAGTGCGATATGGACATATGGACAACCCACACGAGTCGAACAGCATATTTTTTCTACGACCCACTTAAGAAAAAATCGAGAAAATATAAATTTCTATAAACTGTAATATAACTTCAAATTGAAAATTTAACAATTCAATTTTATGTTTCCACTAATTTTTTTGTGGTAAGCGTACAGTTCGCCCAATTCGTATAATGCTACGGTTTCCCTTTTTAAATATACGATGCTGTTATAAGTAGATGTTGCCAGTCGGACTCCCTCATGAAGGGTACCGTACCATTATCTGTAATAATGAATATTCTGCTAAATGTTTCAAACGTCTACCTGTTGTTATTCATATCAAGCAGAATAGTTATTTAAAAATAAAATTAACAATAAAAAAAACTTCATCACGGGGAATCGAACCCGGGCCTACCGCGTGAGAGTCTGGTTTGCTTACTTCTCGACCACCGAGGAATATGCAAATTGTTTATCTATAACGTCAGATGTATTACATAATTTTTGCTTAAAAGGAACTAAAGTTCCTACCGTGTGTCCCGCGACACGTTCTACCTTTTTTTATTTCTCTTTATGAAGGGAACACAAAGAATTCAGTTCTTTTCTCATAGAACTGGGATGGAGCTTAATTTTTTGAATTTAGCCAATTCTGTCAATATTTTTCGACCACTTGGTTGTGGGCAATTTTTCTAAAAGTCTCGAGTGATAACTTATCCATTACTATTATACAGTTCAGAGGTAGAATATGACAAATAGGTACTTATTGAAAATAATCTTATTTAATCTTCAATACACAGAGCTTTTGGCCTGTCCAAACCTTTTTCTATTGTTCTGTACAGCTTATTATAAAAGCCCGAAAATTAGCTCAGGTATGTACATTTATGAAAATTTTAGGAAATAATTAAATTATTCTGTAA
This sequence comes from Galerucella calmariensis, assembly GCA_910591675.1. Classification (NCBI taxonomy): domain Eukaryota; kingdom Metazoa; phylum Arthropoda; class Insecta; order Coleoptera; family Chrysomelidae; genus Galerucella; species Galerucella calmariensis. The sequence goes on along the minus strand of CAJUYG010000102.1, from coordinate 159,347 downwards.
TAATATTTAAAATGACTGTGCTGTTTTGCATTAGATAAGTTTTATCACTCTCTCGTGCATAAAAAGTCATTTTAATTCATTAAACGGCTTGAAACTTAAAAACTGGATAATTAACTTTTTGCAGTAATGATTTCAATATTTCAAATAATTTAATATAATTTTACTTTCATGTAATGTTACTAGAGTTGGATATACTTTTTATTTAAATTAAGTGACCTAAGCCATAGAAAAAAATAATTCTTCTCCTACCATTATCTCAAGAGTTTGAGGTTACGTTCAAAAACTTCTTATAATAAAGTAGTAGAGTTTTTTATTTTCTACAACTATTGTATTGATTTTTCCTCTAGGAGCATCACATTTTAATGCAAATCTCATAATTTCAACCAGTAAACGCCAGCCCATTTCACTTTATCTCGTGCCTAAAAGTTTTATCTATTTTGATATAAACCAGACTTTCTAGCTGGTCTTTGGTTATTAATTTTGCGAGTTGTTAGGTGGAAGACAAGCTCAGCTGACTTGTTTGATATTTTTTATGTATTCTTATGCGATAGGATTGAATAGAATCACTATAACAAAGCTGGTTAATAATACAAATTACATCCAATATTTAGTATAGTTTATGGGAAGCAGCTTAATTAATTTTATTAATGATTATTATAAAATAATTACGACACTATTATTGAGATCAATGTCTGTCTGGTTGAAAAATAATATAATGTGGTACCGTGGGAAAACGACTACTTATACATTATTATCCACACACACACAACTGTCTATGGTCTGTTGTTCTTTATACAATTGCGCTTTGATGAGAATATAAGGAAGGAAATGAATTAAAGGACATTTTCGTTGTAGATCGTCACGAATATAAGAAAGGCTATCTTTACTGTTTGCTCACTATTGCGAGAATATTAACGAAAAATATTTTGTAGTAATTACAAGTAAACATATTATGTATTCATAGTCCGGAGAAGTTGAGCAGAAACATTAAAGAATATTGTGCTCCTAAAGGTGATATCAGACGGTTCACTCGAGTGAATATTCACGCAAGTGAATGCTTCATTATTCTTTCATTCCATGTTCACACGTCTTAGTGTGAATGACAAAGAAAAGAACATTCATCTGTTATTCTTCAAAATATGTCATCGGGTGATGTAGTGCGTGTCGGAATCAGTTTAATTTTTGATCATTTAATCAAAGAGCTAGTAAAAAAGAAGCAAAGAAAACGTCGACGTTGGTGGGTGCGGCCATGAATTGAAAGAAGAAATATGTTTGGAGCTTCAAATACACTGTTGAGAGAACTACCTGATGAAGATCCTGAATCTTATCGCAATCATTTGCGAATGGATGGATGAATGAATGAATGAATGAATGAACTCTTGACAATATTCTGTTCACAAATGATAAAATCAAACAGCATTTGCTAAACCTACGTACTAACGCCTCACCTGGCTTAGATGGTTTGACACCCTACTTTCTCAAAAGATGTTCCGACGCTCTCGCTACTCCGCTATGCTTAATAATGCAATCGTCCTTTACAAATGGCTCTTTGCCTTCTAGTTGGAAACTAGCTTCTGTCACCCCTATCTTTAAGAGGGGCAATAAGCTGGATAGCCGCAATAGGGTATTTTCCTATGAGCGGAAAAAATTTAAAAAGAGTCGGAGCAGGTACTTTGTGGTACTATTATGCCAGAAATCAATATTTCACACAAATAAATTAAACCAGTGATTTTTTATTAACTTAACAAAAATGGTAATTTTCAAATATTTACTCAGCGCGGGAAAATATGTGAGTTTATTGTGACGTCAGAGGTCTCGCTGCTTGCTTGTTTCTTATAGGCCAGCTCAGGTGGGCGGCCGCAGATCGAGCCGATGGTTCCGATTCGGCTGGTCAGGGTCAAGTCTCTCGGGATGCGGTAGGCGGAGCGACAAGATCACTGACGTCATAAAAAATCAGCGCGTTTTGGCGCGCTATTTAAATATAAAATTTTTAATGTTGGTTTTGGCAACTTTCCCGCTTGGTAAAAAATTTGAAAAAAATTTGGAGTACTTAACTGAGGTCAGACAATCTTCTAATGGTGTTTAAAAAAAATTGTCAAATACCCTATTATCGCCCAATAAGTTTGTTGCCCGTTGTCAGTAAATTAATGGAATCTATTATTTCCGAGACTATGATGGATTTTCTCCTCGAACAACATATTATTCCAAAACAACAACATGGATTTATTCCAGGGCGGTCAACACTTACAAACTTACTTCATTGTGTAAATGACTGGACATCATTCTTGAATAATAGAGAACCTATTGATATAGTGTATTTAGATTTTTCCAAGGCTTTCGACCGGGTTCCCAAGCGAAGACTCCTGTACAAGTTAGAACATTTCGGTATTAGAGGAAACTTAAAACTATGGATTGAAAACTTTTTGACGGACCGTTTCTACAAGGTCCGAGTTGGTGACTCCTTTTCTCATAAAAGACCAGTTAAAAGTGGTGTTCCGCAGGGCTCAGTTTTGGGCCCACTTTTGTTTACAGTGTACACTAGCGATTTACCGTTTCACGTTTCCAGCAAAATATCGCAATATGCCGACGACTCAAAAATATATGACAATCCCATCACAAGTCATCTATCTATACAAAACGACCTAACGTCAATACATCAGTGGTCTTCGAAATGGTTACTCCCATTGAACATTGAAAAATGTGTAGTTCTTCACGTCGGTAAAAACAACCCACATTTTGATTATTCTATTGACGGTCAGATTGTAATCACAGTAAACTCTCATAATGACTTGGGTGTTATCGTGAATAGTGAACTATCATGGTCCGATCATGTGCTCTCAGTAACCAAACGTGCAAATACCAGACTTTATCTTATTAGGAAATGCTTCTCAAAAGTATCTTTTCAGAGCTTCTGCAAATTGTATGCTACGTACGTCAGACCTATCCTTGAATATGCTGGCCCAGTCTGGTACCCGGATTTGACTCGTGATAGAACGTTGCTGGAAAGTGTACAGCGGAAGGCTACCAGAGTTGCTTTCGGACCTGTAAGACCTTCATATGAAGAAAGATTATCCATGGCAAATCTTACCACGTTTGAGCTGCGTAGGACGCGAGGTGATCTTATTGTAGCCTTTCGAATTCTTAAATATAATTTTGGTGATCTAAATACAGTTTTCACCCTAAATACGGACACGAGACTTCGAGGACATCAGTTCAAGTTAAAAAAGGAAAATTTTGCGGTTAGATCGAGACAAAACTTTTTACCAAACAGAATTTTCAATATTTGGAATGATTTGGACAGTGAAATTGTTTCAGCAACAAGTGTCAACATATTCAAGAATAGACTAGATCAGTGTTACTTATTCAATAACTTTTAGAGCTTAATCGTAATTTTCTTCTCCCTCTCATTTGTTTGTTCACTACTAGTAGGTATTTCTTTTGAATTGTATTTTTTTTTTGGGCATAATAGGAGCCAGCTCCTCTGCCCTCATTTATTTGTAATAATAATAATAATAATAATAATTTGAAGAACTTCTACTTCTTGTGGCTCCGATGATAACTAAACAAAATACTATAATGAGAGATAGTATACCTAATCGTACAAAACTTCAAATTGTACTGAGATACCTCGCTACTGGCGATTCTTTTGGAACCTTAGAAGCTTTATACAGAGTACCACAAAATTCAATATCCTACTTTTTCCAAGAGGTGTGTGAAGGTATTTGGACGGCCCTTGGAAACTTTATAAAGGTGAGTAATATTTTTAAGTAATTGATTAAAAAATCAAGTCATTCTTGAAACTTTTTTTATTTAAATGCACATTTTTGACAATCAACATTCACATAATATTTTGAAGAGCTTGTAAGATTATGTTTTCTTGAGTGGATGCTGGAAGAACCGTTGGCGAGTGTACTTCTTGTTGGGTTGCTGTGTACTTTAGTCCGAGTAAATCGATTCAGATAAGGACGTTATTTGTGATAGACGTTCCTGGGTCATCACCGATTGAAGTTTTTCCTGACATATTAATGCTCTGTTCAGGGGCATTTTCTTGAGTTGTATAGCCAAACTTTTGCAAAACATATCAAACTCATCGTCAACTTGTTCTTTGTTTTGCTCGCTTATAGCTTTTAATTCTTTGATTGCCCTATCAATGGGAATATCTGTCTTCCGTTTGCGGTTGACTGGCTTTCCAGAATGCAATGATGTAGCCAATACTCTACTTCCATTTCTACTGTTCTCAGCACTTAATGTTGTCTGTTTCTCACTACCAGCTTGCGAACTCTTCTGCTCAGATTCAGTGTAGTCTTCATTTTGGGTCGATTGTAAATCTACCTGCGTCTTTGACGAATCCTGCAAATAAAATATAAATTTATTGTTACAGGTTCCTGATGTTCGAAATGAATGGATTAAAATAATGGAAGACTACTATAAACTATGGAACTTTCCAAACTGTTGCGGTGCCATGGATGGAAAATTGGTCAATATAAGATGCCCAGAAAATTCCGGCTCAGACTATTTCGACTACAAAAAAAATTTCAGTATTCATCTATTTACATTTGTGGATGCGAATTACAATTTCATCTATATAGATGTTGGAACAAACGGAAGAGCAAACGATGCATCATTTTTTAATAAATCAACATTAAATGAAGCTTTGTTGTCAAATCTTCTGAATTTTCCAGAGGAAGGCGTGCTCGTGGCAGATGACGCATTTCCTTTGCAAACGGATATTTTAAAACCATACAACACTAGAGGGGAGTTTGGCGTCAAACAAAAAATATTCAACTATCGGATGTCTAGAGCTTGTTAAAACGACATGTGCACTACATAATTGGCTGAGAAAAACGACAAAGGATTGTGTTACACAACGGTCACTGGAAACTGAGGATTGGAACAAAGGGAGCACTATACCAGGGGAATGGCGGCAAGTACCATCATTTGCAATAAGTGAGTCTCCACCAACTACTGCAAGACATCATACTGAAAACGCACGCCGCATACGTGATGCATATGCCGGAAAGTTTATCACTACATGCACTGTACCATGGCAATGGAACATTATCTAAAAATAATGTAAACGTAAATACTGGAATAAATAAATATATATTTAATCTAACTAAATAAAAGCTTAGTATTTTAATAAACAGTAAATTATGCTACTTACGAGATTTGATGTACTCTGTCGTGGGATACAAACGCTGCTTAAAAACTCTGCATGTTTAAACCAGTACAGCGTTGGTACATATACATCGTCAAAAGAACAACCACTTTTAGTAGATTGCTTTATTTTGGCTAATTCCGTTGTAAAGCGGGTCCGTATGGTCTTTATTTTATGTTTAATGTCTTCTTCAGTAACCTCTAAATTTAAATCACTAATTAAGGATTTCATAGCGTTTGAACGTAATGTTCTGTCTTTGTATTCGTCAAGTTTGTGGTTCCATAGACATTGATAATTCTTAAAATTCTCCAAAAACAGTAACGTACTTTGCTCATCCCACTTGAACACCATTTTGTCGCTAATTTACCTTCGCAACGTGTATGACGTGCGGCTGCTACAGAGATCGAGACAAAATAGCCGAATCCGAGTGAACGTTCTCTTTGTGTGCAGACGGTTCATTTTTCGTTCATTCTGACTGGGAGGGAATGATACCGAATGATAAAATTCACCATCGTTGGATCGGTTCATTAATGAATTCATTCAGCAGTCTTGTTGCATTTTGAGTTCAGATGTATTATTTCGAGTGAAAGATGCCGAGTGAAAGACAAAAATGAACAAAAAATGAACCGTCTGATATCATCTTAATCGACAACCTAATCTTTTTTATAGTTTTTGTAATAAATTCCGCTGGAGTTTACGGCGCAGCTTGGCAGCACAACGTAGAGTACGTAATAAAAGTAGATTAAAAGTATTTTTTCAACATTTTTTTTTAATTGTTGAACAATTTTAAATTCCTTTTATTTAAGCGGAACGTATAATCAAAATGACAAAATCAAGATGATATACATATTGAGGAAAAGTTTCGGAAAAAATTGATGTGTTCAAATTTTGAAAATTCAAAATGGTGGTCACGAATTCTGACTTTATATACATTTTTTTCCATCGTTGTTTATTTTATAATAATTAATAATTTTGAGATGCCGTTTGTTGCAATCGACAGAATAAGAATGATAGTTTAATAGACCGTAGTATGAGCAACTTTTTAAAAATTTTATTCAATATATTTTTTAATGCTTAAACTAAAAGGGTAATATTCTAATCTTCACAATAGGAAAGGAAATAAGCATTGATAACCGAGAAAATAGTCAAAACTAAGTATACATTTTATTATAACGGTAAATTAAAAATAATTACAAAAATAGAAATTTTTTTTTATCACCAAACTGAAAATGTTTTTTTAAAAACTAGGATATATATTTACAAGTAACAAATATTATTATATATTCATGTTTTAATAATTGTGTATTACCTTTAAGTGCCAAAAATAAGTCGAATACTGTTTTAATGAAAAAATAACAAATATTAAAATTAAATATTTTGCTGTTGATTAAAATAAAAAAGTGGAATTATGATATATACATTTTTTCGTATTTATTATACTGTACTTAATATCTACATCATACTAATATAAAGAGTAATTATTTTTCTATAAATTGGTACCCTGTTCCTTATTTGACTAAAAATTACTCTTTAGAGGCACACAAAAATTTACGAAATTTAGGAGATTCTAAATCACGAAAAATATTCAATATATTATAATTTTTCACATTAAAATATAAAAATGATTGATTGTCATACTTTCACAATTCAGGATGATGAAAAATGGGATAGAGGTAGATCAATTTAGCAATCTGAAAGACCTTAACTTAATATATGTTCATCTTACTCAAATCAAGAGTAATTCCCCTATACATTAATACCCTGTGCCTTATTTGTCTGAAAATTAGTCTTCAGGGACAAACAATAATTTACGGATTTAAGATTTTCAAAATAAAAAAAATATAGAAAACACCAAAAGTATTCAATATATTTAAATTCTTCAAATTTAAATATAAAATGAAGTAATTATAAACAGGAAAGAAACACAATTCATTCAGCACACTGCTATATAATATTCAATGAATTTAAAAAAAATATTAGAATTCTAAATTAATGAATGATGACAAAATATTTATTTTATGATATTTATTTTGCGTAATTTTTCAATGTGAATTCTATAACAATACTATGCATTTATAACGTGAAGTAAAAAACAAAAGGGTTCAAAAAAACTCGAAGTCCAAACCACAATATTTAATCTTGTCCACAAAAGGACAATTAAGTTGCTACTAGTTTCGGTAAATAATTACCATCATCAGGCTACAAAAAGAAAGAAATGGTACACTTAAAACAAAGATCTCCTAAAATTATGTTAAATTTAGACAAAATCATTTATCAAGTAATGTAACATGATGTTCAAAATTGAGAATTCAAAATGAGAAACTTATATTATTAATATTAGTTATTACTAATATTAGTATTAGATCTTTGTTTCAAGTGTACCATTTCTTTTTTTTGTAGCCTGATGATGGTAATTATTTACCCAAACTAGTAGCAACTTAATTGTCCTTTTGTGGACAAGATTATATATTGTGGTTTGGACTTCGAGTTTTATTGAACTCTTTTGTTTTCAAAAACCACATTTGAGATATAAATGAGCTCTTGGAGTCAAAAAAATTCTATTTTATCAACAATATTAGAAAATACATCTATCATAATCAGTCTTCAGCCGATACTTTTTTTTCAATTTTATTTACTACTATTCAAAGTCATTGTTCTTAGTCTTCATATTCAATGTTGATCATTTGATTCAAAATTTTAAATTTGGCATCACAATTCTTTAAGTGAAAATTTAAAAATACCTAATTCATCATATTCATATTTCAAAATTAATTAAATCAATTACATTAAGCACTAGTACATCCGCAAAGCCGTTTCTAGGCTTCAAGTGATCATTCATCGAAAGAGGATATATATTGAATGTACAGGGTATGGTAGTGAGTATGTGAGTGAGTATGATACTTTGTTATGATTGGTCGCATGATTTTTTCATTTGTCGTTAATATACATCACACGACCATCACAGTTTGCATAGAGATACTACAAATAGAGGCAACAAGCCATAGAGCGGTGTGTAAGTGGATATGTCCGTCTGAACTCCGGTGAGAGAGAAAGAGACAGACGAAGAGGATTTCTGTCTTTGTACATAGGTATATAGTACACACTATTAGAGAAAGACAGCCTAAACCTCCTACTTTCTATCTCTCTCTCACATGCTGACGGGTTTCGAGCTAGCTTGTTGCCTCTATCTGTAGTATCTCTATAGCCGTCATTATTGCGAAAATTCCATTCGCGACATACGATTTACACAAGTACGACAAGGAAAAAATTAGAAAAACTACTTGAAAGAGAGAGAAGAATAATTGTGCGCAGTCAGCTGTTGCCAAATGTACTTATCTGTAAAAGTTATTCCCAATTTTTGTCGGCAACAATGTTAGGTTACGTTCTATGTGAGTGGGGCCTTCTCGCCACCTCCACTGCGACCTTCGTTAGGTCTATTGTGGCTCACCCCTAGGGATTACAATTCACCACACAAGCCTGTGCTTCTGACGAAGTCCATGTTAAATACCAATGATTGTTAAATCAAAAGCAGTGTATAGATTTTATTTATTGCAGATTGTAATTTGTCCAAATTTTTTCTTGAACTATATCTGTAGAGTAGGGAGGGTGAGTGTGTAGGCTCACAGCACTTAGGCCACATGTGACCCATTGTACATCCTCCCGAGGAGTTGTCCTCCTAGGTCATTGTCCATCCTGTCCTTCTCAGGAAGGTGGACAGGTCACTGGGAGACATCTCCTTTATATCGGCAGGTGTAGGCCAAGACTCACCGAACACACACTCTCTTATTGACGATAACTCCGGACACTCGCATAAGACATGCCTGACAGTTTCATCTTCCTGTTCACACATCCTGCATAGAGGTGTGTCCACTAGCCCCATAGTATGGAGGTGTTTTCTTAGTTGACAGTGACCAGTCAGAAATCCTACTGTTAAACGTAGGTTTTTCCTGGTCTTCTTGAACTATATTATTTTATTCTATTTTGTGTTGATCTCATTTGTTTTTCAAAAGTCAATAATATTACCAATCTTGATCTTCTCCCACTAAATATGGCGTTATCCCCTCGGTTATCCCGTGTTAAATGTCAAATTCAAAATAAGTAATTTATTCCTTAGAAAGTACCAAACATTCTAAGCTGGCAACGCTGCTTTCATATCAGATTAGAACTGAACACACGCCAAACGTTGACTGCGAACTCTTTCTTTCAAGTAGTTTTTCTCATATTTTCCTTGTCGTACTTGTATAAATCGTATGTCTCGAATAGACTTTTCGCGATGTGTATATCATCTTTTCGACGAACGACCTTTCGCGTTTACGTCCCACCTCACACAGCAGGGTATTTATTAGTTAATTTCCATAATCCCAGTTCTGCCCTAGAAATGGCTTTGATGATCTACTAGCTCTGTTTTTGTATTTGGAATTAATCACAAAATATTAAATAATTATCCTCATCATTATGCAAAGAAAAATTTATTTTCATATACACCAACATAATAATATGTCAGACTTAAAATATATACTGATATCACAGTTATATGATACTACAATATTTAAAAATCTTAAAACTAAAAAATAATTCTATTCTAACAAAATATACCTATGTATTATTGACCACGTATATTTAGTAGTATAGAAGCACATAATTTCGCGCCAAATGTCAACTGAACATAAAGTTGACTAATGGTAATTGTTAAGTGTGGATTTATGCAGCAACATTTAATAATTATCATTTAGCATTTAACAATTAACATTTATCAATTATAAGTTAAACTACTCAATTCACTATAGACCGTCAGCCCGCTGCAAAAAAGCGTGATTCGGTAATTTTGCTCATTTTCATCAACAATCAAAGGAATTAAATATTTGCCCTTGGGGGAAACGACAGATAATTCAATTGTTTATTGCAATGAAAAATTGCATTTTGCAATTTTAGTTTCACGTATGCCGAGACACCAAACGTTAGTTTATGAAAAAAAATCCATCGCAAAATGATCGGCATACGTGCAGTGTGCAACTTAAGGGCTGGCACACACCCTTAAAAGTGTAACAAATTATATTATTACTAAATTATATAATCACGTATGCCCTTTTGTAATTGGCCATTTTTTGGCCTAAGGTGCACAGATGTCGAAAGGCATGCGGTTCTATCGTGCCTAAGTATATTGGCACCTGTATACACCTGTATCGATTGGAAGGGTATTGACAATGACAATTTCACATTCAATTGAAATTGCAAAGTGTAATTAACATTGAAAATTATATATTTTTCAAACGGCATACGTTTATTGTATGCCCTTCGACATCTGTGCACTTTGGGCCAAAAAATGGCCAATTGCAAAAGGGCATACGTGATAATATGATTTAGTAAAAATATAATTTGTTGGACTTTTAAGTGTTTCTGCTAACCCTCAAGTCGCACGCTGCACGTATGCCGATCATTTTGCGATGGATTTTTTTTCATAAACTAACGTTTGGTGTCTCGGCATACGTGAAACTAAAATTGCAGAATGCAATTTTTCATTGCCATAAACAATTAAATTATCAGTCGTTTCCCCCACGGGCAAATATTTATTTCGCTTGATTGTTAATGAAAATGAGCAAAATTACCGAATCCTAAGGAGGCATGCGTTTAACTATCATCACGCTTTTTTGCAGCGGGCTGACGGTCTACTATGACTCCATTTATGCAGACAATTGACAATTATCATTTATCATTTAACAATTACGAAGTTGGCCAATTTTTAACTTTCTTAAATTAAATGTGCCGAATTTTCATCTAATGCGCAACTAGTACGCAGTTCCTTACTTTTTTCATAGAAATGTTGTGTGTTTGTTTATTTTCAAGTTGTACTAATAAAAGAAAAAATGTCTTCAATTCTACTATACATCTTCAAAATTGTTCCAATGCACAAATAGACATGAAAATGTAGGGTTATTGTAACTAGAATCTCGGGCTTGTGCGCATGCTGACTATTTTTTCCTAATTTATAATTGTGTCTGCATAAACGATGGCAGTTTTACTAATTGTTAAATGATAAATGTTAATTGTTGAATGCTGATTGATAATTTGTTAAATGTTGCTGCATAAATCCACACTAACATATCGTTAACGATATTCTTTCCAACTCAGGTCACTTTCTTGTTATTAGTTTGATTGTTTTATAGCAACAATATCATTAACTGTTTTAGAAAATTAAATTTGTGGTTTGGCTGTTAATATTAAGGAGTTAATTAATATCAAGATACAAAGAAAAATTTTGGGAGGTCTTAAATGAAAACAATATTCATAAATCGTCAACATATGAAAATAAGAAGTTAGAGCAATATATCTAATAATGATATTCTGAGAAAGTAGTAGTTAACTAATTCAACAATATTCAGTAATGAATAATTATACCCAAGGAAAATGGATAGCACAGCTCCAAACTAAATATAATATTTTCTTCCTATAACAAAATAAAAATTATTCTCAGAAAGGGACAACAATAGATCTTTTTGGTCTAAGTGAGCATGGGCGTGCATAAATTCTACGCTAAAATTTCACTTGATGTTTTTCTCACTTTATGTACCTGCTTGTAGACCCTTAAATTCCACGCTAGGTACCTCTACTAATCCTTCTACCTGTATTATTTTGTATAAAAATATTAGAAAATAAGAAATAGAAAACTAAAAAAACAAGAGAACCCAGGCCCAAACCCGGTTGATCAACATATGGAAATGAGAAGTTAGAACAATATATCTAATAATGATATTCTGAGAAAGTAGTAGTTAACTAATTCAGCAATATTCAGTAATGAATAATTATACCCAAGGAAAATGGATAACACAGCTCCAAACTAAATATAATATTTTCTCCCTATAACAAAATAAAAATTATTCTCAGATTCCTTCTTATTTTACATAATTAATTAGTCATTATCACTAACACTTCTTTCGAGATTCATCCTTTCATGCGCCTCTCTTAATTTCATGTCTAACACCATATTGACGATATTCCTTTGTATGAAAACTTGATTAACAGCACTCAGTTTTTTGACAGTATCAGCTACACCTTTAAAAAATGAATCGATATCGCTCTCATCATTTTTCACTGGGATGATGGGTTCTTGTTTGGAAAAATCTAATAAAGCACCCAAAAAATGACCGTTGCTGGCTTCATCCTGAGATGAATTTACGGTTATAAAGTATGGTTGATCGGCCTGATCCTGCTGTTCATTTTCTTCTTTCATTTCACCAGATTCATCGGAAAACTGTTTGTTAGTCGACATTGGAAAACTTATTGCAAGAAACGGTGCAAGGAAAGTCATGCAATTGCTGTAGCGCCAGTTTTTACGAGGTTTTACGTTATGTCCGCTACTCACAGCCATTTTGTACTTGATCTCCTTCACGTAGGAGTCTCGAAGGCTTTTCCACCTCATACGGACAGTCTTGACTAAAAAAAATACAGTTACAAAAACAGTTTAAGTATTTATATTATTTTTGAGATAATATATAAAACCATTGTTAACAAGTCTGCGAGTATATTGGACTAGATTAGATTTGATGAAGTAACTAATCTATTGCGAACCTCTGAATATAGTTTACATTTTCCAGCCTGACTATTTTTAAGCACCCAGTCAGCCTCGAGACAGAAACTTTCATGTCATTTCTTGCCTCGTTTCTTGCCGATGCCTTCTCATCACCTAGAACAAGAAATCGAACATTCGCCAGACAGTTGTTCTGGCATAGGATGTGTTTCCGCTTCTAGGTGACAGAATCTGCACATGGCTTCGTCTCGCAACACCTTTAGCTTTACGTTTCTGTTAACATACCTACTACGGCCTTGACAGTTTTCCTATCTCTGATTTTCACGTGTGCCGTAACAGTTGGCGAATGTCCTCTTTTGAACTGATTCCCCTATCTCTATCCTGGTGAAATTACCCACCATTCTAGCGATTTCTGTGCCACTCACTTCCTTGTGGCCATATTTATTGTCGACTTTGCGACGCAGCAGAAGGGTTCCGGTCCAATGAATGGCTTTGATAAGCCCTGTCTGGCCGTTTCAACTGCCTATTTGTGGCAATAGCTGCCTTTTGTTTTAGCCCTACAATTCTGGCTCCTACACCTACTGTCATGGAGTCGTCTGTATACCAGGTTGCCTCAACATTTCCTTCCAGTCTTTCTATTAAGTCCTTCGCTTAAGCTCCTCGATAGTCAGTGCGTTACAGATCTGGCTTTGCCTTGTATAAAAATGTGTAGTGCAGGCAGATTAAGCAAGACGTCCATCGCACTTAATGCCAACGTCCATCGCAATACTTTATGAATTTCTAACATTCTGACAAAAAAACTTTTCGGTGTAAAATTTGGTCCAGCAAGAATTGCAAGAGTTATAAACAATTAAGGGAAAAATATATACACAGTTAGGATTTTTAATTAATTATTTTAGATATTCCTAAAGAGAAGAAATTTTTTTTACTCAATTGTTCATAACTATTGCGATTTTTGATGGGTCCCAATTTTCTAGTTCAACATTTTTTCAGAAGCTGTTTCAAATTCAACGCAAGAGGACACTGTCGCCTCAAAATAGAAGTATGTAGATTTTATGGAATGAAAGAATTCTCCATCCACATACTTGCAGATTCCCAGGGCACAACATTGGATACTCACTTTAAATAAAGCCTGCAGATATCCTAAAATTCCTCCCGGAAGTAGGTCTAAAGGAGCTACTAGTCTCTGAGACTTATCTCAGGAACTAAGAGGAAGAAAGGGACAACAATAGATCTTTTTGGTCTAAGTGAGCATGGGCGTGCATAAATTCTACGCTAAAATTTCACTTAATGTTTTTCTCACTTTATGTACCTGCTTGTAGAACCTTAAATTCGACGCTAGGTACCTCTACTAATCCTTCTACCTATATTATTTTGTATAAAAATATCAGAAAATAAGAAATAGAAAACTAAAAAAAAACAAGAGAACCCAGGCCCAAACCCGGTTGATCAAAGTGTAACTATGTATAAAAATATCAGAAAATGAGAAATAGAAAACTAAAAAAAAAACAAGAAAACCCAGGCACAAACCCGGTTGATCAAAGTGTAACTATGTATAAAAATATCAGAAAATAAGAAATAGAAAACTAAAAAAAAAACAAGAAAACCCAGGCCCAAACCCGGATGATCAAAGTGTAGCTATGTATAAAAATATCAGAAAATAAGAAATAGAAAACTAAAAAAAAAAGAAAACCCAGGCCCAAACCCGGTTGATCAATTGATAAAATATAAGCTTAATCCTTAAAGGACATAATCCTTCCGGCAGCGTCCAATTTAAGGGTGTCTCTTCTGGGCTACAGGTAGCTAGCGTCCAATTTGAGGCCACCCATGAGCAGATCCCTATATACATACAGTTCATTTCACAATCCAATAACACATATTATTTGGCAACAATGATAAGGTTGATGTTTTGGCAAAAAAGAATAAAATAAGAAACTACGTTACTGACACAAACCCAATATTCAATAGGGCAACCACTCAACAAATTGTCTTTTACTAAACACCAAAATTTGGAATTCATAAAACGTCAATTAGAGAATATACAGGGACGTTCAAAAATTAAAATAAACAATTTCTGACGACGTAAATCTCAGAAACCAAAGAAGTTACATCACTCATAATTTATCTTGAGGCATTTAAAGAGATATTTCTTATAGTTTGGTAAGCAAAAGTCCAATAAAAAAATCACTAATAATTTTTTGGAAAAAATTGACGTTCTAAAGCCTCCTAATGTACTCCATTGACATACATAAAATGTTAAAAAGTAAAAATACCCTTTGCCGACCTTTTAAAACCAGTTCATCAAATGGCAATTAAAAGCTATAACTAAAATATAATTTTTTCATATTATTAATTTCATTGAAGTTTACTTAGTACAAATAAAATAATAGACATATGGTTCCTTAGTTTCTAATTAATGAAGAATTTTTTTTTACTTTCTAGCACAACTTGCTCCGGAAGCAGACTGCTTAAACCGGAGGTAGGTCAAAATTCAAAACTCGTCCCGCTACCCCAACCAAAATTTTATCAAAATCTATCAATCCATTTGAAAGTTACAAGGGTGGCCCAATATTTATTAATACCAGGTATACAAGGTGAAATTTAGCACTCTAAAATCGCCTACTGCGATGCAAAAATTAGTGGAATAGAGGATAGGTATACATTTTATTAAAACTAAACGATTTGAATTTAATTTAAAACGGCAAATATGATGAATAAAGGAAAAACTGGAAACGTCTATTTTTCGTTAATAAGTGGTTAGAATTGAAAAAATATTGGACATTCGCTGTTTCCGTTGGTACTAGATTTACTAGCCTCTTTGTACTTTGGTATTGTTAGTTCCAATCATTGGTTGTAGTCAAAAAGTTGCCAATACCTACACATAGTGTTCAATCAAATTTAGATTTTCAAATTAAGTTATGTTCGATTGTGAATTGCTAAAATATCTAATTAATAAATTGTCTGAGATATGATACGTTCCTTTACTAAAATGGAATACAATCTTCTAGCCACAAGTCATAAATTGTAACAAAAAGAATTCATAAGGAGGTGTTGTATACAATGATCCAGCCATCGTTATTTCAATTTTTAAAAATAACAGTTATAGTAACTGTACCAGAGTAGCATTTTCGCCCCTCTCTATACATTTCTTGTTTAACCCACGGCATGCAAAAACAAAACCAAAACAACGAAACTCTCTCCTCAACCGCGCACCTCGCCTCTCAACAACCGTTGTGTCCCGTCCACGACTACAGTTCCAGTCACAAACTTGTTAACAAAACCATCATTCATTATGGTATTATTAAAGATAAAACCACTTACCTGAGTACTCATCAGTCTGCTTTCTCATCTTATAGGCAATATCTTTCCACAAGGTAGCTTTTACTTCCTTATTCTTAAAATTTCTATGGGAATTGTCGTATAATTCCGGGTACTTCTTTACCTCTTCGATTAATTTCATGTCATAGTCCATATTCGAATTTTCGCACATTTGTATTTCGCGCGCGAACTCTTCCTTTAGACTTGCAAGAGGTACTCGCCGCTAAGGCAACAGGTTAGCGTATACTGGCGTTGAAAACAGAAAAGGCAGCGGAGAAAGCGTCGTATTTCGACGTAGAGCGGTACGATCACCACTGCCCGTTTGCGTCACGGGTGGTGCGTACAAAGCGCCGACGCGGTACTGCTTGTGCCTTTCGTGGTTCCGCCGCAGGTAGTACCTATAGTTGAGAGAGTTGAATACCTGGTTTATCTCGCACCGTTTTTATTACCTTTTTTCGTGAATACTTTATTATATTATTTTAGACGATTTTTCATAGTCTATATATTATAGATAAAAAATTTAGAGACTGTACGTGGTTAATATTATAGACTGGAGTACCACTTAAAAATTTACTTCGTATTTCAAAAACGGAAACCATGAGAAAAGTATTATAAAATGAAATAAAAATCAGTTTTTTCAGCTAAAAAATGTGTTTTAAAATTAATCAATGAATATGAATAGACATATATATTCCGAATTTAATATTCAATATTTCCGGTACCTACTGAACATTAGATGTAATTTAATTTATATTAATTTATTTATTATTATTAATATAAAAATATAAATGTTAATAATTAATTTCGCATAGATATTTGTTAAAAATATATATCTTCTTTTTCTAACTGATTATCATAATATGTAATTAATATAATAGACTGGAGTACCACTCAAAAATTTACTTCAGTTTTCAAAAACGGAACCCATTGGAAGTATTATAAAGTAGAAAACTTAATAATCTTTTTAAAATGATTTTTTTCTAAACATCAGTTTTTTCATCTCAAAAATGTGTTATAACATGAAATTAATCCATGAATTATGACTATATAATATATTTCGAATTTAATGATCAATATTTCCTGTGCTGAACATTCGATGTCATTTCATTTATTTATTTTATTTATATTTATTTAATTAGTATTATTATTATTAATATAAAAATGTTAATAATTAGTTTCGCATATTTGATAAATATACAGGGCTGTTACTTTAATGCCATTCAAATCAGTTTTTTTATTTATTAAGTATCTTGTCAAATAAGCGAGATATTGCCTGTATACGATAATTTGGGACACCCTGTATATTTATATATTTTTTCTGCTTGCTCCTAATATTCACACATTCATGTAAAACCTGTCATTACCGAACCAGCATTTGGTTGCTTAGGGTAGTGTCAGCTTCTCAAGTACTTATCAGCTTTTGTTTATTTTTTTTTATGAATAATTTTGTATTTACATATTAAGGGAATAAATTCAATTGATTTCCTTTAACGTCTGTAATTGAAAAAAATTTACTGTAATAATTTCAACTTAAGTGTACTTATTGTAATATTGTTTGTGAGGACTACCTTTTTAAACAATGGCTTGAAATAATTTACCACATTGCAACTTACTGTTCAATATGAAATGTTATTTGATTTGTAATCTTGTTTTGTAAATCTAAATCTTTTTAAGAAATAATTATCATTCCAAATCTCGAAATGGTTTTATTAATAACATTCCGAAATAGGCAAAAAAGAGCTATCCCATAAAACCGTTCCTTGAACATGCACTTCACGGAAACCCATTCCTAGAATATCATACAATAGTATATTTTTTATCCTACACTATGAGAAAGTTCAATTTTACCACCTTTAAAGAGGCGAGAAAAGTACCTTTTCCTACAACCACTATGCAAAACACTTTTCCGCACTCATTTTAGTGCGGAAAGAGTCACTTTTACGCACTAGTGCGGAAAAGTAAATTTGTCCAGTTTTTGGGGAGTATACTGACATTTGAATATTTAAAATATATATTTGTATGGTTGTAGCTTACCAAATGACTGAAAAATTAATAAATTTATTATTATTCTGCTATAATTCTTAATAAACAAAAACTTATTTTTTAATTATTTTTTAAAGGCTCTGGTATAAGCCTCATCAAGTGAATGTCAAATAATAATAATTAATTTGTTGATATGTATTAAATAAGAAATGCTTCTTTATGTTAACTTTTGGTTTTTTCCGCATGCTAGTAGAAAAAATATGTGCGTAAAGTGACTTTTCCGCACTGCAATAGCGAGCGGAAAAGTATCACTTTCCGCACTAGTTAGGTAAACTAGTACTATTCTACAAAAATTTTCATACGCAAAGCAGGCCTTTTCTTGATTCTTTTGATAACCGTTGGAAAAGTAATGCGAAAAGTACACGCTATGGCACTTTTCCGCACCGAAACGTCAAACAAAGCTACCTATGACCTGTCAACTTTTTTTGACAATTCAACCTAATAGTGAATTTCTTTTTGATGTACAATTTTCAAATTTGAACCAAAAGTGTGAAAACTATTTATTTCATTATTTATTTTAATTCATTAATTATGAAAACAATAACCTATTAAGCATTATTTTAGGAATTATGAATCATGATCAAAATGATGTATTTTTTAAGTTTTCAAATTCTGTAATTGAAAATACTCCTCCAGATATTATCCAAAAAAGATACACCAGGCATAACAATACAAAATTGTTCAAATTTTACAATTAATTATACATTTAACTGATTCTTCTATTTATTTTCATATTGTAAATTCTTTCTGTTCAAGGTTTAAATAAAATAACTATATAAATTACCGTATTTCTTTCATTAATAAATGTGGTTGTAGAAAAATTATTGCTAGATTTGCACAAACTTCCGCGCTCGTGGGAAAAGTGACGCTTTGCGCACTAGTTGTACAAACTACTATTTTCTCGGCGAGAAAATAAATTTTACGTTTCCAAGCTAGCTGGCGCCCCAATTGACGGATTGAATCAGAATTGTTGATTTGATTGATATCCCACTTATAGCATGTAAGTGATTTCAATCACACCATTCAGAAGAAACAAAAACAAATCGCATAAACTAAGCACCATTAAACGTCAGTATAAAAATAAATTGTTAGTAGTTGCTTTACTTATGGTCATCCACAACACTAAATAAAAATGTATTTAATTAATTGGATGAACACTAGTGAAAGGCTGAAATCTAAGTACATTTTGTTTTTAAACGGCGATCATCTGTAGGTCTAATTAAAGCGATGCCCTTCACAGCTTTCTGAAAAATACTTACAGATTGATAGCGCATCCCGGGGCCCCTGCGGGGCCTCGGTAGGCCCGGGGCCCTGTGCGATCGCACATGCCTGGCGCCGCCACTGAGTAGTTGTCAATGTCTGCAAATTCAATCATAAGTTGTAAGTTGTCGTATTTTGATGTTTGTTTGAAGTTATGGAGCCTGAATCAGATGAAATAATGTAATGTGTAAGCGTTGAGTGATAGATATTTATCACTCAACGGTGTAAGGTAAATACAATTTTTATATGAAATACTACCAACAATTATTGGGTAGGATAAAAACAGTAATGAATTTCATATTATAAAATAAAATTTTTATAAAAAGAATATTACCAACAATTATTGTGTAGGATAAAAAATTATGTGTAAACCACGATACACTTACTCACGATATGCTGATTTCTACTCCAAATTGCGTCCGAGCCGCGCAGTTACGTCACGCGGGAACCAGAAATTCACACCCACCTCTCACCAGTCTTTCGATTCATTGTGTTTTCATGCAATACTCTCGATTTCACGTAATTACAGCTCGAAACGGTCAACGGTTCTCGGAATATGTCAAAAAACACTCAAATCCACTTGAAAAGCACACAAGAAGACTAAATAATGCACACATTCATTCGAATATGATTTAAAACGAAAGTTAGCATGCAAAATTGCAAATGGACCAATTTCTATTCTATTTCAATCAAATACTGACCAAAACTCGAAAGAACGCTGAAAACAGTCTAAAACGATAAGAAAACTAACAATTCTACCTTATTTCATCCAAATACTCTCGATTTCACGTAATTACAGCTCGAAACGGTCAACGGTTCTCGAAATAAGTCAAAAAACACTCAAATCCACTTGAAAAGCACACAAGAAGACTAAATAATGCACAAATTCAATCGATTATCATTTAAAACGAAAGTTAGCATGCAAATGGACCAATTTCTATTCTATT
>CAJUYG010000102.1:96489-132595 GCA_910591675.1 Galerucella calmariensis | reverse complement strand
AAAAATTTGTAGCTGATTTCATCTAATTCATATGGCGCATGTGTCGACATCTACGAGTTAACTCAAATCCTCTCACACATTCTTGTTTACCCTTACAAAAACTAGTTCATACCCAATTTTCAAGTCATTATGTAGAAAAGTAGCTGATCTATTAACAAAAATCTCTTTTATTTTTTTCCTGTACCTCAATAAGGAGCAGACTAAGACCCATTATTGTTAATGAAAATATTATTTTCGCCTTCTGAACGTAGATTTACAATTATTACTTATGAATCACCCTGTATAATATGTAGAATTAGTTTGTATGATCTCAGTTGGACAACAATAAAAATTCCAAAAGACCGCTTGTGGCCGCCAAAATTAGCGACAAGCGGTCTTACAGAAATTTTTCTTTGAAATGACTAATGCAAAAATTAATCGCAACTGCGGTAAACAATGAATAATGCTAAGGATATTGACAAACGTTGGTAATAAGATTATACAACAAAAGGATATTAATAACAATACCGCATGAAGTTATCGAAGCAGTTATTTTTTCATTACGGAAATTCACATTGATACATTTTAACAAATAAAGACAGTCAAATGTTGATGACAATCTTTTAAACGTTAAAACAGACCACAGGATTAATTTATAGTTATTTGGTTTACCAAGAAGGAATGCGCCAGTTTTCCCCCTGCAGGATGTAGTTACATCATCCAAGGCATGTGAAAAAACTTAAGTCCCGTTTGATACGTAAATAAGATTTTTTGCGCGATCGATCTTTTTTGTTTATTTACAGCATCGGTTGTCAGGTCGGTAGGTTGTGTTTACTGGTTTCTAAGTCTAACACGTCGGTAAGTGATTCACTTACCGTTCAGACTTCGGTAAGTAAATTACTTACCGACGTCTAAGCCCTACATACATTTGAGTGGTCCTAAATAATATATTACTTCCTTCATTACAGAAAAGGAACAAAAAAAAAAGGTTTATATTTTTTTAACGAACAGAATCGAACAGAACAATATAAAAAGTAATAAATAGCATGAAAACCATTTCACCAAAATGCAAATTATATATTAAACTGATCGAGAAGTATAAATGTCACTTATGACATTTCGTTCATTTCGAAGAAATTTAAATTATTTTATTCTTAATTCGAATATTTCAATACGATCGCGCAATAAATGGTATAAGCATTTCAAAAGTTAAGGGTAATACCGGTCTCCAGCAAAATTAGATCATTGCTAGATCTGTTCTCACAAGCATCACAGACAGTCTTTGACAATCCGGATTCGGCGCAAAGACGCTAAAGTGTTCAAGGGAGAACGATTTAGGGTCTTTGCGCCGAATCCGGATTGTCAAAGACTGTCTGTGATGCTTGTGAGAACAGACCTGCTGTCGGCAAGTAAACAACCCTTACCGTTCTTAATACTTAATATACTATTTCTCATATCCACGATAATTATTGATCTTGATCTTCTGCGCATTGCTTATATTTTATATTTTTTTTATGCTTGTCTTTAGTTTTTTGTGGTTGTAATGTTATTGACGCAATGTTAGTTAGCGTGTTCATTAATATTAGGTCGGCTTATTTGGAAAATCACTTTCGATCTCTTTTTCCCAAAAATTTAATCAAGTTTAATAACAGTAGTGCCTTTTGTCTCTAACAGCCAGTAGCAGTGTTTAGTGTCATTGAACCACAACCACATTTTTGTCAACATTTGGTAAGCAAAATACCTTATTTTATAGATACTTTTGTTTTTCAAAGTATCATCTACCAAGAAAAATGCATTTTTGTATCCTTTGTCACCAATTCTGGGAGGAGTTATTCCATTTGCTTGTTGAAAAATTCGAAAAAGAGTTTTTGGAAGCATTAACTGCATCTTCTGGGGACCTGATCAGACAGTTCATTCTTAATTTTTGGTTGACAACTTGAATATAGCAGTTAAGTTTGTCATTCGATATTTGTTGACAGGTGCCAACTACGTTGTTATATGCAATACTTCATCAATTTTGTTTTATTTATCGTATTCTTTTTGCCTGGGAAATGAAAGAGGTGTCGCAAGTTTGATGTAGCCGACGTCTATATTTGATCTAGCATCGTCACTGGGCATAAGATTCGTAACAATTTTATTATGAGGACTGATAAAAATCTCAGGTAAATTTTAAGGGTGTCTGAAACTCGTCATACATCAGATCTTTCTTTGATAAGAACAGATACGATGGGTGGATGTTGATCATTATGTTTATTAGGACTAGACTTGTTTCCACAATCATTAGATTTTTCGTGTTTCATGTGCTGATCAGTAATATTTAAGATCCAATGAAATTGTGTTGAAGGGTATCTAAAGGTTTATGTGTAAACCATCGGGTATAATAATAAAAAATCAATCAATGAGGGGGAAAGTTATTATGGGGTGATTTAAATTACATTTTATTTTGACATGTTTGAAAACTGAATCTGATTTTATTCAAAAAAGGTTGAAGTTACTTCAAAGATTGGTGCAATGCAATAGTAACGTAAAAAACTAATTAAAAATTCTATTAGAACTATTTTCGACCTCTACGCGAAGTAACCAGCTAACCCAATAAGACGCAAAGAAATTGGTACCAATTTTTCTGAGGAAATACTTACACAATATTTTTCGGTATAATAGCTAATTTAAATTATCTACAAACGAATTCCATAACAGCCTGAGTAGTATTAACAAATTCACTTATAAACAAAGCTAAGAAGGCTCCCCGCTTATGTGACACAAATGATGAGAAAGATGAAACTTATTTCTAAGAACGTTTGTTCTCATGAAGATATAAAAAACATGGATTTCAGATGAAAACTGTTTTATTACAATTATTACAAGCCGCCTGAACGTAAAAACGTCAAATCCAAGACGGTAATACTATTGGAGCATCCTTTTCAACTAAAAGATTGTTTTTATGTATGATGTATGTGGTTGATGGTTGATGAGGTGGCTGATCGCCAATTCCACTGCGATAGTTTCAGATTTATTGTGATCTTCTGAATTTACATGATATTTATTTTTCACCTGGACTTTGAGATTTTAACATTTCCAATAAAATTGAAGAGAATCTGATAGCAAAACCAATATTTAGATTACTTTTCATTTTAAATATCCTAATTTATCTTCAATGTAATTTTTATATTTATCAACTGTTGGATGGAATAACTCAATGTTCGCATTAACTTATTCGAGCACGCAAAAGTTGTGCATTCGTTTTTGAGAACATTTTGGGTCAAGGTAACCTAATGTACATTCATGCTGCTATTATAGTAAACAGCAAGTCCTTTTAAAAGTACCTATTGACCCACCCATAGTAAAAACAATAAACAGTTTTTCAGCGAGAAATCAATTTAATTATAGAACAATGAGGTGTTAAACTTAACAAAAATATGATGATTTCTCAATGTTGATAGTTAGGTGACAAAATCATAATGGGAAAACAATTATTTTCATTGTTTTTATTCTCACAAGTTTTTATATCCATTTCAAAATTCATTTTTTGGATTATTAAAATAATTCCATCCACATACTTGCGGATTGGATCAGGAATCCTATGAATTTCTATTTCTAAGACATCTAAAACATTGAATGCGATCCTGAATATACAAAACCTTACCTATAGTCTGTCTCAAGGAAAAGCGCATGTAAACAAAGATCACGCGTGATCTATTCCTAGTCAGCTGCGTATTGGACGACTCGATTTGAAATGTTAGCAGTAGGGCAACAAGGTACATGGTTAATTTTAAAATTATTTATTGTGTATGTTACCCGTATACGGGAGTTAATTTTCTTGATTTCTATTTTGAGCTGTTAAAATTGTGTTATTTCTTGATTTCTATTTTGAGCTGTTAAAATTGTGCTATTTCTTTTCTAATAAAAGTTATTAATATTTGTTTATGTGCGATTATTAATTATTGAGTCAATACTATAAACAATATCACATCATTCTCAATACGCCCCTGTTTAATCTCATCCACTTGCCTGTCATTCAATATGCACTTGTTTTTATTTACATTAGGTTTTTCTTGGGAGCAAGAGCAAACCGACGTCAGAATGGCAGTAAGACTTTAACAAGCGTTGAAAAACAGTAGTTTCACATTCTTAGGCGTTTTTCTTAATTGAGATTGGTTTGAATATTTTATTGCCTATTAACCAAGAATATTCCGAATCAACAAAGTTTTTAAAAAACGTTTCAAATTCATGAGATTATGGAACAATTATTCGACTTAATAGACCAAGTAGGAATATTTATAAAATATTCCTGCACAACTTGAATGAAATCATTTCATTTTCACGCCACGTTCACTTTTCTAAAAGGTTAAATGTACACAGAACTGGAGTACAAGTGTTTATAAATAGCCTATATCGTCTGTGTACACACGGCAACAGCGCTTTGTAAAAATATTTGCGCTTCTACTGGTAAAGGTGGACGGAGTTGTAATGTTCAGTTAGAAGAGCAATACTGCTCTACATAGTCATAGTATATAAACAAGTTTATGTAATATGACATAGTGATATTTTGTTGATTACAAAGACCTACAAACAATTCATGCAAAAGCTGCATAGTGATAGTTATAGATTCGGTTCCAAGCTATTTTCTTATTCTTTAACATAAAAGAAGAACACATAACATAAAAAGTTGTGTTCCAAATTGATTTCCGCTGATCATACATCCATAAATATTTTGTGCCATACAGAGTGATGTCCAACTTACTTTTATATCCAACATTCAATTTTATCGTACTAGACCATAGAGAAAAAATAAGAGAGGTGTTAAATGTGTAAGTTTCTGTGGCACAAAGTTACCACTAGCGCAAACCTTGACTACAGGTATTAACTATCACTTAGGGCGAGTTGTATCAAACACTTAAACTCGGTTTAATGATAACTGATGTTTAGATTGTGGCTGATTGATGTATTTATTATCAATAATTACATCAGTCTAAACATCAGTCATCATTAAACCGAGTTTAGGTGTTTGGTACAACTCTCCCTTAAGACGTTGGATTTTTGAATTTTCAAACTTCCAGGATACGCGTAATATTGTACAATATTTGTAATTATATGTTTTTGCACTTTAATATTTGTTTGAGATAACATTATTATGATAAATCAATCAGCTGCAAATATTGTATTAGGTGTATAATAATATAGGGAATGGGGTACAAGCATAAATTTTGCTATTGGTGAGAATTGACGCTTTATAAGGTCTCCTAACACCTTGCATGTCTATTTTTTCAAAAAAATATAAACTTTACTTTTAAAACGACTTTAAAAATCCCGCCAAAACGCGCTTTACGTCATAAAGATGGCTGCCCCATGGAGTGACGTCATTACATTTGTTGACGTTCATGAATTTGAGCAGCATAAATGAGTCTACTTTGGGCAAATCAGTTTGTGCATTTACAAAACCTTCGCCAGCCATATCTTTACTAACAAAATATGAAAGAATCGTCACTAAACACTGAACTAGTAAATAAAATATTTTCTTCTAAATATCGAATATGATTGATGTCAATTTCTAAAAAGTTTTGTGGATTATACAAGAGTCCACTCTCATCTTGTTCTCGCAGTTATACGATTAGCTGAAGGAACGGCTAAATCTATAAAAATCAGAGTACGAAAAAAGCAATCAACAGATTCCAACTAAAGTCGAGAGCAACAGTTTCATAGGTGCATATGCATAGGCATATCAATTAAACAGTCACCTCGCTTGGTTAAAACAGCCGGAAAACGAAAAAGTATACTTATCTCTTGCTCCCCGCATTCCATACACTTGAGAACACATTTTAGATAATTTCAAGAACTCATCACTATTTAAAGTCTGACTATCATCCGTTGTTTACCAGCAAACAGTGAAAACTAAATAGTATATAACATGTGCCCTCCAGAAAATTATGACTGATCTGTCAATGACGTCATTCTGGAATGGTCTATACAGAGTGAGTATGGAATGCCTTAATTATCTCTGAAACAGATTCTGGTGTGCAAGGATCTAGTGATATGGCCGATATAATGGTGGTGTTTACATCGCTGTCAGATCTTTCCTTTTTCCGGAATAATAATGAATTTTGTTACTCCAAATGGATCATTCTGTATATTTTTTGCCTTTAGAAATCTTTAATAAATACTCAGTATTGTTCATGTAATCTTATAAACTAGGATAATATATTAAAGCCTAAGGTACGACATGGCTAGTTCAAATATATGAATTATTATTATTATTAATTACCTTCTAAAACAGTCATGGAAGATGTTCGATGGCGAGTTTCTACCAGCAAGCCAAATTATCGGAAGAATAAAATAAGAACTTATACTTTAGAACTTGCGAAGGCTATAATTTAAATTGTGTAAGAAGACTAATCAATAATATATTATCCTAAGTTATAAGAAGAAATGATATTTTATTCACAACCATATATGTAATGCTGTCATTACTAACGTCATTTAAGGTAAGAAAGTGTCATATTACACACCTCTACTTCCCGCCCTCTAAAATATTGTGATCGTAAATATCATCTATTTCAGATGAATGTTTTTTTATATTTATAAATATAACACAAATATTATATTAACTATTTAATGGCAAACAATAAAAACCAACAATGAACTAAAATACAACAAACTACTTATTGAAATTAATAGTTAAATTTGAATTATTATAACTTAATATCCATCCAACTTTATCCTCCATGTATTTATATTGGTGATACGTCCCTGCATACATGTTCACATTGTTCATATCAAGATATGATCAAGATCAAGTTTTTGTCTGAAATACATATTATTTAATTATTTAGAAGTATTGATCTTACCCTGTTGATGTGCGCTAAATATTGAAATAATACATACTAAATCCCAGTTAATAAGGTAATAAATACGAGAATCGACTATACTAGACTCCATTTCACATAAAAAAACCCACTAGAAGTCTAGAAGTTGCAGTCGTATGCGCGAAGAAGCTGCACATAACAATATCTGAACATCAATATCGGTCAAAGTCTAAGCCGAAGATATTGATGTTCAGTTATTGTTATGTGCAGCTTTTTCGCGCTTACGACTAAAACTTCTAGACTTCTAGTGGGTTCTTCTTATGTGAAACGGAGTCTACTATTAGCACTATTAGTTATAAGTAGATATATATTCAGTATGTTTTATCTATGGTTATATGTACTAAAACTGATATATTTGGATGAAAAGAAAGTAAAGGGTGATATTGTACTAGTTATATATTCGAGTGAAGACTACAAAATCTACATAAAGATCGACTGTCACAATTTAATCAATTAATTCCAAAATTATGATAAAATGATAAAAATTTACCAGTTTCTTATTTATTCCTTTGTATTCACCGAACTAGATACCTATCTGGATGCCAAATTTGAACTTACTAGGTCATCTAGAACTGGGTTAGAGTTTTGATCTATGGGCAGTCAGTGATAGAAATGATGATTTTTGGACGGTAACATCTAAATGTGCGTTTGCAGATGACCTAATGATTTTTGCACCCAGCGAAAAGGATTTGCAAAGAAATCTAAAAATATGGGAAGAAGAACTGAAAAGGAAAAACTTGAAAATAAACATACAGAAATCGAGCAGGTAGAAGTATTTAAATACCTTGGTATAAAGATAAATAAAAACGGAAATGAAGATATTGAAATAAATGAAAGGATCACCAATGCATCAAAACTGTATCATTCATTATCAAGATCATCTATAGGAAAAAAGGAAATCAGTGCAAAAACCAAAATCACAGTATATAAAACAGTTTATCGGCCAATCCTTACTTATGGTAGTGAAAGCTGGATACTGTCACAGAAGTCAAAAAGTCGAATCCAAGCAATGGAAATGAAATATTTGCGGAGAGTGAAGGGTATAACACGAAGAGATCGGATAAGAAACGAGGATGTGAGAAAGGAACTGGAAGTAGAACCAATACTCGAAATATTAGATAAACAAAAGCTTAAGTGGTTCGGACGCTTAACAAGAATGAACAACAGACCAGTCAGAGATGTGTGGGAGGCCCGAGTAAATACAAAAAGGAAGAGAGCAGGACCTAACAAAACTTGGAACCAAGAAGTTGCAGAAATACTGGAAAGAAGAAATATAAAATGGGAAGAAGCAAAAAAGATGGCAAAAAATAAGAAGAAATGGACTAATTTCATCTACAAACAAAACATTCAGATATAGATACCTCTACCCTTACACCTTCGGGTATAAAAAGGGTATAAAAATATATTATATAAATATATAACATCTAAATAGCTGTTTGAGGTGTGTTTATGAAATCTGGAGCACATATGTATCTCGCAGGTCTCAATATATGAGCCAAATTTGACACGGTTATGTGAAATAGTTTTTGAGTTATGAGGGGACCAATAACCTGCGCGTCATTCTGTTAGCTTGTACTCAGCTACCGCGTGTTCATTAATCGGTATATTGGAAACAAAAATCTAATTTTTTTTTCGAAATGTGTACTTGACCGCCCACAATATATATTTTTTAATTTGTACACACAGAAAATACAAACAACAACTCTCCGATTCTTTTTTGGTTTTTATTAGAGAATTAACACGTCTGAGATAAATATAAGTAGTAAACTATTAATATACATATTAGAGAGTATGCATCATCATATGGATGGATTGTTTTTCTGTGATTGTTTAAGATTTGGCAACACGGATCGTATGTTTGCCAGTGCGGGTGGAAGACGGCAGGATATACGTCATAAGTCCTTGAACTCCATTCGAGTTTCACGTGCTGCTATAAAAATCTGACTGGTTCTCTCGTCGAAGCGGTGTTGCCACAAGCTTTCCCAGCTCTTTATTGTATCTGTCCTCGAAGTTTTGTTTTTGTTTGTAAGCGAACGCCAAAAGACCAGCACACGAGTCAATAAATTAACGATTTACGTTAAGAGTTAGTACTGAAAAAAACTTGTACAGAACTTTTTTTATTTTCAGTGGAATTATTACCTCGCATTGTAAATTTCAACTTTTGATGTCTGAAGGCTGAAAGTGAAGAAACAATTCAGTTTGAATCCAAATACGGGGTTGGTAAATTGCGCACAAGTGACCCTAAACAGGGTCTAGGTAAATGGCATACAACTTTCTACCGATTCCACGAATTTTAAAAGTTACCAGAGATTCAAAGGATCATCTCCTAATGACTTTACGATGGCCGGATACGAAATGCCTCCCGAAAAAGGGTTTCTTACCTGTCGCTAAAAGGGTCACATACGAATTGCCTCCTAAGCTCTAAATAAATTACCAGCTTCTAATCTTTGTACGAAGGTGAGACGTTGCCAAACTTTCGTCCTTTTATAGAATTTCGTTAATAACTCAATATTAACCATTATTTTTTGGTTTTAATATTTTGATTATTTTGATCAAAAACATAAAGACATGATAAGTATTTTATACATTTATTAAAACAAATCATCAGCAGAAACTTACAAAATTACATAATATTATCATCGCAGAAAATTTAAAAACACCAATTTTTAAGAAAATTACGACTCAAACAATAAAATTCAGTCTGCAGACTGAACTATTCAATTTTATATACAAATCATCAGAAGAAATTTACAAACTTACAAATTATTTTTCCTAAATTTGTATGACACTAGTTTCACAAATTCTAATTTATTTATTGTACCTTCTCTTAATTGTAATATTTTTTCATTTACAAAATTGATTTTTGCTGTACTTTCCTCAACAATTCTTTTTGGTATATTATGTATAGAAATTTCAAAGTCTGAAGTTATTACTTTAGGGGATACAGGGCAATTGAGTTTAATACATTCTTCTATGATATATTTAAACACGAGATAATAAGAAGATGACTTTTTATCTTCAAGTAAACAGAAGACGAGAGGAATATAATGTCCATTTTTTAAGCCATGTATAGTGAACAATTGGGTGAAAAAGCGAGGACAGTACTCAAAAGTTCCGTCGACATACCAATTGGAAACAGTCGAAAGAAAAGAAAGATTTGAAGAACAGGATAATATAACAATGTGATTATCTTTGTCATTTTTAATTATAAAATTTTCGTTCCTATTTGTAATAATCGAAGTTGAATCGATAGCAATATGAAATTCAGATATACTTTTAGGAAGTTTAATTAAAGAATTAGTTGTTCTAGCGTAATATAAATTCTGTCTCACCCTATAGATATCGTTGGTAGTAAATGTCTCTATATTCGTCTTCTTAAGTTCTTTACATATGAGCTTCATTGGTTTTTCGTTGATATCTTCCACGGCTGCTCTTTTTATCGAATTGCTTACGGCTTTCCTATTGGACACTTCGGCAGACAACTTCTCGTGATTGTGATCTAATATCGACTCAATTATCGAATTGTCACATCCCTGCGTTTTCACAAATGCTTTGCAGGTTTTCTTAGTACATGTCCATCGCTTTACCGTATCTTTGGCCAACATTTTTTGAAAACCGAATGTGAAACCATCAATTGATATTAAAGGTTTGCCCTTTTGACTCGAACACATCGTTGATTCCATTATTTCGAATATTATAACTTAATCCACTTAAACACAATTTGAACTTAAAATTGACAAACTGATACAAGCTTTAAATCGACAAAACTGAGACAAGAACTAATAAACTTGAAGTATTTATACAAAAATTAAGTGATCACATAATTATAGAAAGAATATTTATTATAAACAACTAATTACCAGATTTAGTAGGTGCAAACTACCCTATTCATGGAATAGATTAGAGATTAGAATCGTGTTAGATCAAAACAATTAGAATACTTAGTGTAGGTACATCGGCTTTATTTTTAATGGTAAACAATTTTATTTTCTAAACAAAAATGTACACTGATTAAGTAATCACATCATTATAGAAAGGATATTTATTATAAACAACTAAGTGTACTTCGGCTTTGTTTTTAATTGTAAACAATTTTATTCTCTAAACAAAAATGTCGTACTCTGAAATATTTTGTTAACAGATTTTATGTACAGTGCATAAGAATTAGAAAAATAAAAATAGATATATATTTACCTATTCAAATTATAATTTGGCAACATTGTGTCATTATACAAAGATTAAGCACACAAAATATTACCATAAATGATTAAGGACCCGGAGGCATTTCGATTGTACCCGGGAGGCATTTCATCTATGAAAATAGGTACCTGAAAAAACGGGAGGCATTTCGATAACACCGTTTACGATAACAATTTGAGGCGTAGGTACATAGATCAGATTAGTTTTTGCATTTACACTTCGATCAACCGGGTTTGGGCTTGGGTTTTCTTTTTTTTTTAGTTTTCTATTTCTTATTTCCTGATATTTTTATGGACTAAGGATACAATTTGACCACTGTGCGCAATTTACCTATACCGAGACTTAATTCCCTGGCTGCAACTACCTGACGAACCCTTCCCAAATTTGGGAAACTTCTTGACCACTGTGCGCAATTTACCTACGCCCTCCAAATAAATGTACGTGATATTTAACTAAACTATACTAAAGCCCGTTATGAGTGAACACTTATCAGTGAACTAGGTTTATTATACAAAATAATATTATATTATACAAATTTAAAATTAAATTTCCACCTTGAGGCGGAAATTTATTCCAAATATACCGAAATCCGCCAAAATGCTATAACTTGCGTAAGCGCAGCGGACAATTACATTACATTCCCACATTGCCGCCGTTCTGAGGGCCCTTGCGTCGGATGGCTGACATTAGACACCTACATTAATTTTTTCAAGAATTCTTTCCGACTTCCATTTGCTGTCAGGCATACAAACAAAAGAAAATTAATGGAATTATAAACACATTTACTCATGATGATATACTTAAATTTTGAAGGAGAAGGAAATATAATCGTTGTATTCACCCTTCCCTTCAAAATAAAATAATACGAAACCAAATTGCGGACGGAATTCTTTCCCCGGCGGAAAGCATATGAATAACTACGCCGCGCTTGCGTAAATTATGACATTTTCGGTGGGTTTCTAGATATGTCATATTATAAGCTTTCTTCCCAAGACGGAATTTTAATTTTAAATTCATAATTCCGCTGGCTGAACTCTAGCCACACTGTATATTATAATGTACATGGTTCATCATCAATTTTCTATTCTTTGGCTCTTACAATGAAGCTATCATATGGCAGCACGTTTATTATAAATATTTTTTATTAAAATTAAAATCACTCAATATTCTGTAAACAAAATATTATCGTTTTAACGAATTCAAGAAGCGTACGTCCTTGATTATCACAAAATGCTTATGGCATCCAGCCTTCCCAGCTCCCACACATTTCCAATACCATCTTCCACAAAGTTCTAATCACTTATTCCAGTTATAAACATTTCACAACTATCTACCCAGAATCCAATATCAACGACAAACTTTCCAACCAATGGAGTATTTTAAAATGGGCGTAGAAATAGTGCTAGGGATGTTAACAATATTTCTGAATAGGATAATGTTGAATTATACTTATATTAGCTGTATTTTTATATGTATATTTCAGCAGCCAGATTTTTCAAAGCTCGGTGAAATTCAGAAAAACATCTTAAAATTTTTTTTCATCCCCTATTTCTTCTCCATATTTCACGTTTTTACTTATTTTCTCTGCTCTATACAACATTGTTAATGAATCACCATTAGTGTGTTTTGTCTGGTTTTCTTCTACCTTAACTTACTCTACTATTATCCACATTTACATTTTACCTCTAGCATTGTTTGGTCTTTTCCTAATATTCCCATATTTCGCTACTTTATCCCTTTTTTGAATTTCCTATCTATCTCTTCCGAAGCAAATATTCTTCAATAGATGTCAAGATAATAGTATTATACTACACTTGCGTACATAGAAATCGGCCCACTGTAATTTTTTGACTTTAACTATATATATTTTCTCAATTATTCATCAGATGAAAAAAATAAATATGCTGTTTGAAAGATAATGTAATATGATTTATTTGAGTATAAATTTATGAGAAATTATTTCGAATTCCTATGTTTAACATAGTGAAATTAATGCATTGAGCAAATTAATCTTTTTTATTATCAACATAAATAGGGTTATTGACAATTTAAAACATATCAATTAATTTTTTAATAATGGGTATGACCCCCTCTTGCCCTAACAACATTTCTTATATGATTAGGCATAGATCTAATCAAGTTTGCTATTGTTTCCTGTGGGATGTTAAGCATCTTTACCTTTACTGCAACAATAAGCTCTGGAAGCAAGTTTGGGGTATGAAGTTTAGCTCGAATTATTCGTTTTAGCTCATCCCATAAATGGTCTATCGGATTTAGGTCAGGACTGTATGCTGGCCTCTCCATAACCCGAAAACCGACTTCTGTAATGTAATCTTGCACGAATCTTGCGGTGTGCGGCCTTGCATTGTCATGCATAAAGGTGAATTCGTCTCCAATGTAGTCGACGTAAAAGGTACCACATGAATTGCTAAAATCTCATCGAGCAGCCGTTAAACCTCTTCTTCCGCGAACACGGTCGTCCCTACGAATGATCACAGGGACGGTTCGGGCTTCTATAGAAATTGCACCCCAGATCATGCAGGAACCACCTCCATAAGAACTCCGCTCTTCAAAGCAGCAATCTGCAAATCGCTCTCCTGGTCTTTAGTACACTTTTCTTTTTCGGTCGCTACCATGGAGGCATATTCTGGTCTCATCTGAGAACAGAACAGATCCCCGATCTTCCAACGTCCAAGTCATATGATTCCGTGCAAAACGCAAGCGTGCTTGCCGATGAGCTGGAGTAAGTTTTGGACCAATCGCAGGTGTTTTACAGGTCAGGTTATTTTCCTGCAGCCTTCGTCTTACTGTCCACTGACTAATAGCCACTCCTTGAACCTCACGGAGTTGTCGTTGTACTTGAACGGCATTAAGGTGACGATTTCCTACTGTTGTGGACACAATAAAGCGGTCATCACGAGCAGTTGTAAATCGCCTTCTGCCTGTTCCAGGTCGCCTATGAAAGGATCCAGTCCCCTCATAACGTTGGCACACTTTTCGAACCGCTGCGCGGGTCATATCCAATTGTCTAGCAATAGCTCGCTGACCAAGTCCAATTTCGATTAAAGCAATAACTTGGGCGGCTTTTTGTGGTGTAGTATGCATTAAACTAACACACTTGAACACTATTGAGACTATGAAACACGAATAATAAGCAAATTTCAGTTCCAAAGGCAATAATTGTAATATTTGACAGATTTGTCATTTTCGTTACATATACCATATAAACACGTTTCATTTGTTTACCGGTTGCTACGCATATACAATAATCCTTCTTGATAAATTAATACTCACATCCAAGCATATTAAATTGTCTTTCAAACGGTATACTTTTTTTTGATCCTATAAATAATTGAAAATATATATATATAGTTAAAGTCAAAAGTTTACAGTGGGCCGATTTCTATGCATGCAAGTTTATTATAATGTCTTACCAGTTTGAACATTACATTTCAAAAAGTAGACCGTTCAATAAGAAGCAACATCTCCTTTTCGGGCTGTATGCCCTTACAGACAATGACTACATTACACTTCTAAGTTTAACAAGATTGGGATATCTTCACGATATAACCAACCATTCGGGTTTGTAATTAGAAGGGATAATATCACTTGATATATATCTTGTACTGATTAGGCGAAAATACGCTGAAACCGGAGTACAAGTGATATTGTCCCTTCTAATTACAAACGCTATCACCCCCCAGATTATAATCAATTTGACAATTTTAAAATACCTCATAAAACTACAATTAAATTTCTTGGTGTACTATTAGATTCTAAATTAACTTGGAAAGATCATATAAACTACGTATTGCGAAGAACGGAGAATGCAATGAATATCATCAAGACTGTAAGCGTCAGTAACTGGGGAGTCGATCCAAATGTGTCAATATTATTATATAGAAACTTGATAGGATCGATCTTAGATTATGGATCAATATATTACGGCTCGGCATCTAATTCCTTACTTCAAAAAATCGAACAGATAAAAAATAAAGCACTCAGACTGAGTATCGGATAAAATTGTACAGTTAACCACCATGTCCCTAACTCATCATTACTGGGATAAAAAGAAAGCTCCTCTATTAGTGGAAAGTTTTATCAATTTCTCAAATAGCTTTAATGATATTCACCAGATGGAACAAACGAAATATCAAAAGTTAAATTATGAAGATGTTTTAACTCCCTTTAAATGCCATCTAAGTAAAACTTATGCAACAGACTTTATGACTAGAGTGATCACCTTCATCATGTACAAAACCATTGGATAAATTACCAGAAATTATATACAGATGGTTCAAAAATGAACGGTAAAGTGAGATATGCTATATACTACCCTCAAAAAAATATAACAATAAATAACAGATTACCTGATAATATGACAATATTTACAGCCGAACTTATAGCAGTTAAAGAAGCCTTTGAAATATGTATTAAACAACAAGAAATAAATTACATTATATTTATAGACTGCCAAAGCATTATACAAAAACTGAAATATAATACATACAACAGTAGAGAAAACAACATCTTCAGCGAAATCATTTCATTAAACAGCGAAGCAGTAAAAGCAGGAAAAAACATAATTTTGTGCTGGATAAAAGCCCATATCTGTATCAAAAACAATGAAATAGTGGACGATTTGGCAAAAAAGGCTACAGAGAAGGATCAAGTTGTGCAAAAATATCAACTTCCAAAGGGTGACATACTATCCATAATGAAATCACTCAAACGGACGAAATGGCAAGAACTTTATAACATTTCAGACAAAGGCAAATATTATAAAAATATTCAACCCACATTACCCCATAATCCATGGTTTAATCAACTGCATAATAGAGGTTTCATCAGAACTCTATGTAGGATAAGAAGTAATCACTCCATGACTCCAGTGTATTCAAGAAAAATAGGTCTGGCAAATAATGATGAATGTATATGCGGTGAGGTAGCTGATCTACAACATATGCTCTTAGAATGTCCGCTTAACTATATTAACATAACAAATTTCTACACCAAACTAATTCAAACTAATGTTTCACTCCCTACCAACTTATTGCTACTTTTAGAGTCCAAGAATATAATGTATAAAAAAAATATCCATGAATATAAAAAAAAGAGCTAAAAGTTAATAACTATGAAAGAACTAACCTCTGAGAGAGAAATATGTAATCTAATCTAAAATACAATGTAATTACTAACCCTAATTCTATCAGGAGAGAACTTATAACAAATTGACTGGCCAGTTGGTTGTGAAAACCAGTGCCAATAAGACTTAATCACACACACACAATTACAAACTAGAATGTGTGGTTATATCGTGTGTAAGTTTTTCTATAAATAAATCAATAGTACCTAATTAGCCATAGTGTGTAATTTTATCCCACCGTAAAAACTTAAATAAACAAGAAAAACATTACAATAATGATCTGTTCAGTAGCGAAAGAAAAGTATCACATCTGATAATTTTTGATAGTTGCGCTACTGATTTTTCGTTTTCCCCCAATTCACCCAACAGGTCACATATATATTTCTCATCCCTCTACTGAAAATGAAACTGCCGCTGAATACGAAATTTTCAGAAGTCTTGAAATCTAGTGGGGAATACGAATGAGGCAGCCTCCGATGTTGTTTTTCTCTGCAGCAATCACTGTCATTATAAAAAAAAAACAAAGCGAATTTGACGATCAGTATTTGGCTCTTACATTCTTTTGTTTTTGTGATCAGTCATACACATTGATTCCCTGCTTGCATTTGGAGTTGTCATGTCTCTTTGCCATGTCCACAATTTTACTCCGTTCCTTCCTGTCCTGGAGAAAAAAGCTCCAGTCGTTAATTTACATTTTTCCTAGGTCTCTCTCTATTTGGTCTATCTATCTAGGTTTTGGTTCACTTTTTGATCTTTTTGTTACTGTGACCACTTTGTTATTCCTTCCTCTATACTGTCTCATTCAATTTCTTCAGTCCATAGATTCTCACTAGTAATACCACTAGAGGTCAAATTAGAAAATTCCACACCAAATGTATTTACAACAACATCAATATTCGTCTTTATCAAGTTCTTGCAAAACAGGTTTTGTCAACTTGATTATTCAGTTACCATGGCAACTCAGTGAAGACTAAACTAGAAATTATTTCTGTCAAAAATTTGTCAAAACAGCACGACGTAGAAAAATGTCTCGCTTCGGTCAAGAAAGTGAAGAAAATATTTGCCAGAATATTAAGCAGTTGACACCAGCGAATACTAGGAAATCGAAGGCAAGTGTATGGAAAAACTTTTGCACAGAAAAAGTGTATGATTTCGACAGAGCGGATATACCTGTGGAAGAACTGGCGCTCATTCTTGAAGACTATGCCTTCAACATGCGAAAAAAGAACTCCGAAGACTACAAGGAGAGTGTTATCAAAGTTCTATGGAATTCTACAGCTAAGCAGTTGCAGGAATATTTTTTCGAAAAGTATAATCGCAAATTTAATCCATTCTCTGACATAGAATTTGTCAACGCAAGAACTGCAAAAAATGCTAAGCGTCGGAAGCTACAAATAGATCCAACCAAGAGAAAGGCAAGTTCATCCGCACTATCAGCAGATGAATTGATAAAGATTATTGAGGTTTGGGACGAAAACAGTCCGGAAGGATTGCAAAGAAAGTTCTTTCACATTGCTGCTCATGAATTGGTCTGGAGAGGAAATGAAGGAGCGGCAGCAACAATATTTTGTGGAGGAAATTGACAATCAAGAGAAACCAACAGGACGCATTGAGTATAACCAGGTTTTCTCCAAGACCACTCAAGGCGGTTCCAAAAGAATGGCCGACAGTAAGTGGCTTGTACCGAATACAGTCAATGAAGAATTATGCCCAGTAAGACTGTTCAAAAAACTAATAAGCAAGCGAAACCAACTCATTAAAACGAATCGTTTATTTTCAACTCCAAATCCAAACTGGCAAGAAGGTTGGTACAAGAACAGCCCGGTTGGACAAAATACAGTATCTTCCTGGTTCAAATCGGCGGCATCGGTGATTGAAATCGATGTCAACAAGATCAAGATAACAAATCATTCTGCGAGGGCCACTGCTGTTTCAACTCTAGCCAAAACGGGAATTGGAGAACAGCAATTAATTAAAATAACAGGACATGGTAGCAGTCACTCCATAAAACCATATCTACAAATTGAATCGGGCCATCATCAGGATATAATTGACGCAATGAGGTCTGCTTCAACTTGTGCAAACACAGTCCAAGAATCTCTAAATCAAGAGCAAGCAACTTCGAATCAACCTGCCATAGTATACAATAATTGCGTTTTTAATATAAACATCAATCATAATGGTCCATGAATTTAGAAAATATTTAAGCTTTTTGTTGAAATTAATCAAAATTATTATGTAAACAAATGAAAATTAGATTGTCAAAAAAAATATTCTGTCATTATAAACGTCAAAAAAATTTCCAGGATAATTCGCTGTTGGGTACCCACCAGGAAAAAATTTCCGATAAAATTTATCCGTTGCTATGGTGATCTGACAGAAATACACGTTCTGATTGGTTAAAAATCACAAGTGTGGAATTTTCCTGATAATTTTTCTTGTCGAATGTCTTCAACGTCTTTTCATCTCTGCTTGTCATTGTAGTTTCGGCTTCATAAGTAACTGTTGCTCTTATTCCTGATATGTATATTCTCTTGATAGTATTGTATTCCTCTACATTAGAGGTTTGTATTTAGAATATGCTCGTCTTTCTTGCCATTTCCCCTTTTTCTGGCATATACCAGTATTTGTGCCGATTTATTGATGACTGTTCCAGGTAAATTACATTTTTTGATTATTCCGTTCATTATTTCTTTAAAAATTGCTGTTGAAAGCCCATCTCCCTTTTTTAGTTAATTTGGAATTGTTTCGATATACCTTTATTCGTTAGAACCGCTGCTTTGGAATTTATCAGCGTCATTTCCACTAACCTTATTGGATACCTGCATTTTAAGTAACTCTACTTTAATCTCTTTGCGAACTAGGTTATCGACTGCTTGCTTGAAGTCAATATAACATTTTTCTACCGTTTGACTTGGTACTCCCTTATACTTGTTTCAATATGATCTTTCAGTCTATTTAGTATTATACTTGTAAGGATTTTATATGAAGTGTTTATTAATGTAATTCCTCTATAGTTCGAGCATATCCTTCGTTAAAATTGGTACTAATAACCCTTCGGTTCCCTATATCTAAACAATAACAATTTGTTCACGACCCGAAAAAACTAGGCGCAATATATTATTCTTATTTTTGCTGGACCAGTTTGATAAGAACGTAACCCTATATCAACAGAAATGACATGGAAATAAATTCCATTCTCTGACGTTGGGGGAATTTTCATTGAAAGATCGTGTAAAGAGGGAAAAGGACCTTCGAAATCGATTTCCCTGTCGGCATAGAAAGCTAGGGGTAGGTCCTTTCTATCGCATCCACGACGACGTAGTCGTGTTCACCGTGTGTGAGTGCTACACACTGAAAAATCGATAGCTTTGCACCGCTCTCGAGGAGTGGCGTCTGGTCCACTAGGTATTGATCCAAAAAATATATTCTACTTTGAACCGGCGTGCCTGTAAAATTGGGATAAAGCCAGGAAGGTAGTTTGTTACATTTAATCCGTTGAAGATTTCGAAAAACAGATTTTCTCAATTTATACAGTAGATAACTTTTGAACGCTATTGTTTTTGAAAGTATTCTCCACGAAGTAAGATGCATTTATGCATCCTTTGAAAGCAATTCTCGAAACAGTATTGTCTTTGTGGAGAATCGTCGTTGGGGGTTGGTTTTATTATACCAATCAGCAGTAAAGTTCTTTGATTTTGCAGATGAATTGTTGCTACACCTTTTTTGAAACACTTCGAGAACGGATA
Source organism: Galerucella calmariensis (assembly GCA_910591675.1). Classification (NCBI taxonomy): domain Eukaryota; kingdom Metazoa; phylum Arthropoda; class Insecta; order Coleoptera; family Chrysomelidae; genus Galerucella; species Galerucella calmariensis. Next base: position 112,661 of record CAJUYG010000102.1, on the reverse strand, counting down.
AGTTTCTTCTGTTTTGGTTCAGCTTAGGACACCCAAACAACTGACGTTTATTTTCGGGTAGGCAAATCTAGGATCAATCACCAGTATATATTTCGATAATAGGTTCTATCTATTTACGCTAATGCCAAAAACTTATAAATAATTTCTAGAATTGCAGAATATGCACAAACATCATTGCTACTTCCGACAGCATCCTTGATACCTTTCTAAATTTAATGTGCATTGTACGTATTATAGGTATTGGGTTGATCCAACGCTATTTGGTTCGAAGCACTCTGATTTTTTTTTGGATTGAATTCATTAATTTTTCCTACAACCACTAAGCAAAACACGCTTTTCTACACAAGTTTTTATACGCAAAGCAGGCCTTTTCTTAATTCTTTTGATAACCGTTGGAAAAGTAATGCGAAAAGTACACGCTATAGCACTTTTCCGCACCGAAATGTCAAACAAAGCTACCTATGACCAGTCAACTTGTTTTGACAATTCAACCTAATAGTGAATTTCTTATTGCACTAGCCTTACAGCTCGTGCCACAAACTTCTGCGTTTGTGTGAAAAGTGCCGTTTTGCGTACTAGTTGTACAAACTACTATTAGGCGTTTAGCTGCGAGGTACCGGTTGACTACCGATTCAATGGGAACGGTACTATCATTATCCTTCTCTAATGGGTTTTTATTTCATTTTATTGGTTCCTTCGCGAAAATGCGTTGGTCTTGTCATGGGCATAGACAAAATAAAAGTTGGGTTTTGATCATTGATAACTGACGTGCTTGTCTCTTTGGTTATTCGTTGTGATTATTTTTATTTCATTTTTCCATTAATTAATATTGTGTTAATTATATGGATAATCTGATCTCTATAGAGAACCTAGTCCTTACAGATTTTTTACTTTTTGATAATTTTGTACAAAATGAATCAATACCTCAATGTTTTAATTCATTTTCAAATATCTAGCTTTTTCATATTCCTATAGGTTATGTGATTATAAATGTCAACCGTCAATCGCTCCAAAAAACACCTTACTCACCACGGTCCATGAATTTGCGTACCGTTGAAGTATACTCAAAGACAAAAGTTTGAACCGACCTGTCGTGAAAACGTTACGGTCCCGAGAAATTGTGTAACGTTGAGTCAACGGTACCTCGCAGCAAAACGACTATCTATTGTTACCTTAGCCAAAAAGTCCTGTTTTTTTTTTATTTTCCATTGGTGCTGTTTTTTCAGGAAATATTAGTTGTAATGCCCCTTTTTCCTCTTTACGATTATTATTATTATAACTTCTGTGAAATATCTAAATAATTATTAATATAATATCTTAGATTTTTATATTTTTTCATTAAATAGTGAATTATAATTAGAAACAGATAGTATTATTTATAACATTTATAATAATAAATCAACATTCTAGATATGTTTATGGAAATAAAATACTTTGAAATATGTGAAAGTACCTACAATAATCAGAATTGATAATAATTTTGTTCATTTTTTACTATTTCAAAATAATCATACACTTTCAATATTCCTCCACACCTTTTACACAGGTTGAGCGTTTGCTCGAATATGCTTAACCAATAGCTGTCGATATGAAACAATTGACATTGCTATCTCATTTGTCTAGTACATTATCAATTAAGATCAGCAGTATTCAATTTCCTTTGAAACAAAAAAAATCAAAGCACGCAATTAACTGCTTTTAATCTACCCTGCTAAACGCAGTTCGTTCTAATTAAAATATAATAAAAGTCAATAAAATGCACAATGAAAGGAACGAAGAAGGATTTTTTTTTCTTTTTTCAACATGATTTTCTTACATTCTGCCATGAACATATTCAGAGCACGTTTCTGTTTAGTACAATATTGGACTCTCAATTTAGATTTAATGTTCATTTCGTCGAGTAGAGACGTGTTTGTAACGGGAAAAGGTAGATTTTTTGTCTACTAGACGCTATTCTGATATATACAAGAACGAGATCAGAGTTCCAACGTTTTTATATAAATACCACTAGAAATAGACTAAATGAGGTTAGATTTCGGTTATTTTCCAACAACTTGACGAAGCAGCGTTAATTGAGGATTTTTTCTAGGCTGTAACTGACTCTAATTGTTTTTTTCTGGGCCTTCCAAATAATATCATTTAACCAAATTTAACGTACAAGGAGGCAAAGCTTGTTTTCAAATTTTCCAATGTGTTAATCACTTCATTATTAGCTATTTCATATCTCGGTATTAATAAAAAGTAGAACTTCAAATAAATACCAATAATGAATAATAACACATGTTTTGGGTTGTTCCTCCGCATTTTCCACATGATTTTTTTAAGATAAGAAATGAAATACCAGATGAACTATCAAAGAAGGGGACTGAAACTCTTTTGTGGTATCAGCTCCAATGTGATATTGGAATAAGTAAGCGAACCTGAAAAAAAGAGATCTGACCATTGGAAAGATCTAGTAGGGCTTAGACAATCGAAGATTCTGCAGGGTGACTACAACCCGTTGAGATCTAATGATTAGGTACACAAGTTAAAGTAAAACTGCACTAAGAGATTTAACAGGACATTGGCGCCTGAATGAGCATCTGAAAAAGTTCAAAGTAATGGAGGAAGAAGAATGTAGATTCTGTGGCATGGAAAAAGAAATCTTAATCCAAATACTTGCGAATTGCATAGCAATTCAGAATCCTAGGGCACAACACATAGGAGAAGAGGAACATTTAAGTTAAAGCTTGCAGGTATCCTGAAAATCCTCCGGAAAACAGGACTAAAGGAGCTACTAGTATCTGAGACTTTCCTCAGGAACTAAGTAGAAGTAAGGGAGTACAATAGATCTTTTAGGTATCAGTGAATGTCACCCCAATAAACATACGGCAACCAAATCAATATCTACCAATCAGCAGTAACAGTTCTTTGATCTTACAAAGGAATTAAGTCTAGATGACCCGCTTTTAAGACAAATGTCGCTACCATTTTTTTTGGAAACTCTTTCGTTGGTTCTGGATCGTCATAAAGATAAATCCAGATTTATCACCTCTGAAAATACTGTATACTCAATACAATGCATTCTGCTGACAGGTAACGGTAATTTTTATTAAAAAACAAAGGTATTTATTCAAATTTAAGAATAATTTAATGCTTATGGAGGATTAGAGCAGAATCCGGATCTATGTTTGGCGGGTGACTTGTTTTCCCTTCTGATTGGTATAGAAATTGACAAGAAATGTAGCAATATTCTAAATTCCAAAAATCTTAGGTCCATTAAACGAACTGCAGAGAGAAGCATAAATGATTTTTTGAAAAAAAAATTAACTAGCACATTCCACCAGGTCCAAATGTATTTGGGCCATTTTCCACAGAGATTGCGCTTTTCGATTTACCCCGACGACGCTACTACCACATCGATAATGCTACTGTGTTGCGTCGTGACGCCAGCCACCACCGGTGGCAGATCAATCTCTGCTGCTTCGTCGTTCCACTGCTGAGGGGTGGTGGTGTTTGCGCTGTTCGCTGGCCGAGACATTTCCATGAATAGAACATAAATTTCCTAATATTTCGAGAACCGTGACTGGAAAGGAAGTGGGTAGAATTGGGAAACAGCCGACGCATAGACAAGCATTCGAAAGTAACTGACTAGATATTTGATTGCGGATGGGTTTTGTATGTTAAAACGTGTGCTCAGTTCACTTCGAGTGTCGTGAGCACATTTAATATGTTAATACTCATATAAGAATGAGTAAATATTTTGAGATATTTCTGCTGAGCTTTTAAAAAATACGCCAAGTTCTAGAGTTTATTAAACATTATCCATAAATTATGGAGATCAAAATATTTACAAAGACACCACAAACATCAAATTTTAATTATTTGTTTTACACTAGTAACGTTTTATAATGAGAATGTATTTATGTCTGATTTTTCCCAGTTTTTTAGGTTCACACTTCATGGTGCTTGTATTTGAAGCAGTTTTAAAATCCAGTTATATAGGTATTAGCTAATTTCCACTGTAACCCAGCAAGAAAAAAGCAAACACATATGCAATTAACTCAAATGTGATTAGAATTCAAAGAGGATTCAATAAAACTCACAAAATAATTTAGTATTTATTATTATTGTTTGGATTCTCTTACTCTGAATTTTTACATTATAAAGGTTTTATTGATAATTGCAAAAGCAGAATAATATTAAACGTTTATTGGAAACGCAGTCGAATTTAATTGTAAAATAAAAACAGAACAGAGTAGAAAATATGCATATTATCTTCTGTATGTCCCTTGTGGTGTATTTATTATTCTTTTTTTTATTGGTGAACCATTTTACCTATTTAAAGCACTCCTCAGCGTGTTTAAATCGAACTTTTTAGCACGCGCGTGTTTTAAAGTTACCGTGGCAACATCAACAACTCGAGAAACGAAGTCTAAATCTATGGTCTAAATCATGTCTAAATGTCAATTTTTTTATTATTGATCTGACAGGAGTAGTTTGTAACGTCAAAACTTTTATTCGAACGATATTTAACAATGTCAAATTTATAAATTAAAATGGAAAGTGCCGTTGGTATTGTTTGAAATATTAATATCTTCTGTATGCTCCTTGTGGTATATTATTCATTCTTTTTTTAATTTCTTGGGAAATTAAACCACAATATTTTTAAATTCTTTATTTCAACGTTTCGGTAGCGTTCCAGCTACCGTTGTCAAGAAACGTTGAAATAAAGAATTTAAAAATATTGTGGTTTAATTTCCCAAGAAATTAAAAAAAGAATGAAATATTAATATTTCCATTTTTCAAATCTTAGGAAATGGTATTTAAATTAATACTATTGACATTCACAGAACTCAATAAGGTTGAACTTCCATCAAAATACAAATTAGTTTATGTTTTTCTCATTTCCATGACAACGCAAGGTGTACATCATATACGTCTCGAATTCAACCATTTGACATTTAGTTGACGTTTCCATCTATGATTTCCATTTCTTGTTGTTGTAGTAGTTATAGACCGGTATTTATAATTTCAAAGTGCACCAATAAAAAAAAATATCGTAAAGTATTCGTGGATAACTGGTCTTTAAAACACTTGCTCTATTTCGAGCACTCCGGCTTCGCCGTCGTTCTTCAAAAATCGCGCGTGTTTTAAAGAACTTAATATCCACTTATACATTAATATACTATTTTGATTCCCAAAAAATTAACAAAAAGAATTATAGAAAACATGCAGAGAACGAGTAAACAATGACTCTTGTAACGTAATCTTGTTAATCTAACAGCTCTGTAGTTGCAGTTTTCTTTTAAAATTACGGTTAGTTTCTATTAGTTCCTATACTATATAAACCTATAGGTAGACATCGGTCGCTGCAGCCACAAGATGTCTTTCGTTAAAATAGAAAATTAAATTAAAATAGAAAACATTAGTAAACTTGAATAAAAGTATATAGCTTTGCTTTTTGATCAGTTGGGAAGTTCGAGTGAATATATTTTAATATAAACAAAATAGCCATAAGCCATAAGTGACATTAAATAAGTTTTTTGAAATCAACAACAAACTAAACCATTACACCAATACTCGGTGATTATATATCCAATAGGGCAATGAATATATATAGGACACATGTGTCTTTGGTCTGGTGGACCAAGACGACACAAAAGAATGCAATATGAGACTAGGCAAGGTGCAAAGACTAGCTTGTCTCAGTATTGCAGGTTGTATGAGAAGCACGCCAACGGCAGCACCAGAAGCCTTATTTTGCCTTCCTCCATTACACTTCGTGATAATGGGGGAAGCAAGAATGGAACTATTTAGGCAGCAAAGTAACCTGAGCAACAAAATAGTTAGATCAGGACACATATCCATTAAGGACATCATAAGTGGAGCCATTTTAGATATGAAAACAGACTATATGGCCACTAAACTTCTCCCCAGTCGCAAATATGAGGTAGAAATACCTCACGGAAAGGACTGGCAAGACCCAAGCAGACCGAAGTTTCCCCGAGGAGAGACCTGGTACACAGACGGGTCACAGACTGGGGAAGGGACAGGAGCAGGGGTGTATAGTGTAATTAGAAACACAAGATCTCACTAGAAAAACATACCTCTGTATTTCAGGCAGAGATTTATGCTATCCTAGAATGTGTCAGAATTAACAAACATAGGACTGACCCTCATAGGATAAACATACTAACTGATAGCCAGGCAGCCCTTGCAGCTTTAAACAGCCGCAAGGTAACATCCAGACTGGTAGAAGAAAGAACTAAATGAACTAGCAGATCACATTAAAGTAAGACTAGTGTGGATGCCGGGACATAACGGTATTTCTGGAAATGAGCAACCTGACGAACTCGCGAGAAAAGGTTCAGCAACAGCATATGTTGGACCAGAACCAGTTCTTGGGACCACAAAGAAGGTAGTCCGAGGGCAAATACAAAAATGGGTACAAAGCCAACATGGCTTCAGTGGAGGAACACTCCAAAGCAGGTACACAGTAAAACCTTCATAGGTGACACATGTGTAAAACGGGCCGAAGAACTACTGAATATCAGTAGGAATAAGCTAAGAATTATTACAGGTTATCTAACGGGTCATACCTCGGTAAAAGTTCACCTGCATAAAGTAGGGTTATATAACGGGGACCTCAGCTGCAGAGTTTGTGGCATGGAGACCGAGACCGTAACCCATATCTTATCTGACTGTGAGGAACTGGACTCGAGGAGACAAACAATCTTCGGAGAAGCAAATGTGCCACCTGAAGTATATGGCACACATCCAATGGACCTATATCGTCTACTCGAAAGTACAGGGATAACTGGATCGGTGGACTAAATGTGGGAGTAGAGTACAATAAACCAATAGGCTGCAGTGCTCCCGGCATCAGAGCGGCTTCCAAAACACACACACAAACAAAATATTTATATATAGGACAAATCTTAAATAAATTAAATTTGACGTTGATTAAAGCACAACTGAATCTGAGCTAGTCCAAAATCACATTTATACTTGCAATTCAGTATCTCTGCGCAGATCTTTTACTCAATTTGTTGAACCTAATTTCTATTTATGCAGGGGAACGCTTGTCCTCATGTCCCCCTTTATTACACCTAACAATCCTGACATGTCCTATGGAGCAGTTATAGCATAATAAAGCCTCAAAATCCTACTTTGGAAATGACAACCAAATCATAGAGGTCTTGGTCAACGGTCTAGGGTAGATTGTAGAATTCTGCCACTGAATAGTAAGGTCTTTCAAGCAGAAATGCCTTCGTCAATTTTCGAAACTTTACTTTAGTGAAAGTTCCCAGATTTTCAATGTCCTCTGTAGCATCGATTAGTTTGGGTCTTGGGCAATAGCCTCATTCTACTTGTTTTTAACATTAAACTCGATGGTGAAGCGGCTTCTATTTGAAATAATGAAGCCAATACATGTTTTCAAACCAAACACACGGATTCCAAAATGAATAGAGCGGGAAGAGTTGAAATTTTGTATTTTTAAAATACTATTCGCATTTCGAAGAGGTGCAGACTACAATACCCCCAGAACAGCAAACCATAGCGAAGGTGCGATTCTAACAGAATAAGTTGTTAATGCAGTAGAACAATCAAACTACTTAGGGCCGATTTTACAAGAGAGATTTATACTAGGTGTAGTTATTCTGGAAATATACTTATACCAGAATTTATACCTAGTATAAATCTCTCTTGTAAAACCGGCCCTTAGACACATATTCAATAGCAAAACAGATACAGGATAATTTTTTCGCTAATGTGTCTTTATGTGCAGACGATCTAAGTGCAATGTCAAGACGGAAATTAAATTTGAAGATCTTTTTAAGTCATTGCATAGTTTGCGAGGCTGCAGACCTCCGCTGTAAAATAAAACTAGTTTAGTGTTAAAACAAATCCCGAGGTAGAATGTAAAGTTGGTATATCTAAGCTACTCCAGGCTACACCAGTGTCATCAGCAAATAAAGTGAATTGTACCTAAGACTAAGCCCTGTGGTACACCATTACTAGCTGGTAAATTTTCCAAAACTTTACCCAATCAATCAAATTGAAAAGCATGTATTGACTTACTTGAGAGTTTATTTTAAAAATAACTTTATAATTTATTACTACCTATATAGTGCAATCGCCATAATAAAAGTTACAGATTGAAATGTACTTCGAGGCAGTTATAACTTTCTTTTAATGCCTTTTATCCCTTATAGCTGCTATCAAACTGTACCATTTTTCACCTCACAATGAACATAGTTTTCATTCGTTAACGGCAATAGTTTACCATTAATGTTCTACTATCACGAAGTGGAGACTAAAATAGAAAATAGTCTGTATGCTGGAATTTAATAAAAACATGCAAACCATCGTGAATGAAACAGAAAGTGATGGGTAGGATAAGCTGTTGTGTTAGACATCTAGATGAAATTTCATTATAAAATTAGAAATTAGGGTGGTGCGGATTTCCACATTCAATTGGAAACCGCAATATATACAAACTTATTGAGTTGGGAAGAAAGTCTCACATTTCAATGTTAATTAAAATGACGTTAAGAATTTTCCGATCAAGGCAGATTTACGGAAAACATCCGAGGTGCCTTAGACAACCAAGAACCCGTTGAATGTGCTTTCTTTTACATAGAAGAAGCTTTTGACATTACTCTTCATGAATCTGTCAAAATAGCTCTTAAATAGAAAAGATGTAGAGTAGAAGAGACGAGGAAGAGTCTCGTCTCTATCTGCTCAACCAAAAGATGTCTCCAGGGGGGAATAGTGGAGCAAGAATAATGTAGATTCTGTAGATTGCAGATTACATAGTAATACAGAATACTAGGGTATAACACCTAGGAGACTACTGGATAGAAGAGAAACACCCACTTCATTCATTCATACGTTTGGGTTGGGCACAACAGCCTAGGCAGTTGAACTGAATCTTTGTACCATTACCCATGTTATCTACCTACTTCTGTTCCATAAGCTTCGTGTCTTGTATATAGGCCACCGGTTTATCTGGAGGGATCTTTATTAGTTGTGATGGTTCTATTATCTCCACTCCAAAGTGCTTCCGTCTGAGCCCTTGTAAGTTCTCTTAGAAGCAGAGTATGTGAGTAGGTGTTTCATCGCCAAAGGCATTGGCCGATATTGATGTTCAGATATTGTTATGTGCAGCTTCTTCGCGCATACGATTGCAACTTCTAGACTCTAGGGGGTTCTTATTATGTGAAACGGAGTCTAAAGTTCACATTTTCTGCACATAGTTTCACCTACTTTGCCCATCCTCTGCAGATGCTTCCTCAGTGTACAAATTTTTCTTACCCAGTTTCAACAGCCTGGAGGAGAGTTCCTTGTCTAACTTATTCAGTAAACTCTTAGTATGGAGGTGTCCTTGTGTCAGTCTCCATTTGAGTTTGTGATTTCACATAACGGTTCCGGACCTGTGAAGGCTCCTTTAGCTAGTTGGTCTGCCTCTGCAATCTCCTCATGTGCAGGCACCCATATTAGAGACACTTTTTTGTCTCTTGCCAACATGTTAAGGGATTCTTTACAGTTTTTTACCAGTTTAGACATAGTTGTTGGATTGCTGATAGCTTTAAACCGAGCCTGGCTGTGAGTGAATATTTTAATTTTTTGTCCGGTATATCAGCTTCTTTTGTTTCCATTAATACAGGCTATAGCGGCAATGGTCTCTGAAACACAGTTGTGAATCGACCAAGGACAGTTTCTTCCTAAGTCCACTTTTACCAGCCCCAGCGCCATGGTTTGTTTTGGATCCATCAGTGAACCAGATGATTTCTCCAGAATTACCTAGATGCATCACCTGTTCCCTGGATGGGATGATGATATTCTCTCGCTTAGTGAATATGTTCTCCCATGTTATGCTATCAAAGCTCATGTGTGTGTGTCTGGAAGCAGGGATGGCCTCAGCTGAAGGCTATTGGCCACAGAACTTTTTTATTGCTCTCTATTAAATGTGTCTAGGTTAAAGATCTACTTTTGCTTGCTTAATGAAGTTTATTATAGAATCTAAAGTAGCTTTTTCTGTGCATGCCAGGAGAGAACTAATATTCAGTGGAAGAGTAAAGTTATGGTCCATTAAGGAGATATATAAATTAGATACAGCCGCTTCATTTTTCTTACACTCTAGTGATTAGTATCACCGATCGATACGTTGTCGCAGTTGCAAAATGGAGATTGTAGAATGCCCAATTTATGAAGGTGCGCCGGAAAGCAACCATGGTTTAGTTTTAGTCGCGTTATAGTTGATGTATCTGTATCTGTAGAGTAGGGAGGGTGAGTGTGTAGGCTCACCTAGGAGTTGTCCTCCTAGGTCATTGTCCATCCTGTCCTTCTCAGGAAGGTGGACAGATCACTAGGAGACATCTCCTTTATATCGGCAGGTGTAGGCCAAGACTCACCGAACACACACTCTCTTATTGACGATAACTCCGGACACTCGCATAAGACATGCCTGACAGTTTCATCTTCCTGTTCACACATCCTGCACAGAGGTGTGTCCACTAGCCCCATAGTATGGAGGTGTTTCCTTAGTTGACAGTGACCAGTCAGCAATCCTACTGTTAAACGTAGGTTTTTCCTGGTCATCGCCAAATATTTCTTCGGCGCCAGCTTCCCAGGGTCGCCCAGGGTGATCCTGGCAATTGCATGGGGACCGAAGGTTCTACAAGCAACGGCCATCCAAAAATTATATCAAATACAGCGAATGGCTTGTTTGAACATCGCAGGAGCCATGAGAACAACACCAACTGCAGCAATGGAACTAATTACTGGTTTGACCCCTCTGGACCTACACGTCAAGGAGGTTGCGTTAATGGCCATGGTACGATTGCGCACGGCTGGTGTAAACCCCGAAGTAGGAATGGGCCAATTGAGGTTGAGTCTATTGAAGGAAGCGCTCACTGCGCACCTCTCCTGCAGGCAGCCAACGATGCAATTGAACCCAGGTTTTTGTTTAACAAACCCTACAAAATTCAAATAAAACAGAACACAGAGCCAGATGCTGCAAATGCAATACGCAAATATACAGATGGTTCAAAAATGAAAGAAGGCTCAGGCTGTGGAGTTTACTCGAGAGCACTGAGCCTCAAGATTAAGTGGGGAATGGGAAACAATACCAGCGTGGTTCAAACAGAACTGGCTGGTATCTCAATTGCCACAAAAGAACTAACCAGATGAGGAATTTCTGGCAAAACCATAATAATCTGCACTGATAGTAGACAAGCCCTATTAGCCTTGAACAGACAACGTGTAATATCGAGGCTAGTACTAGAGTGCCACCAAGATTTAGCTGACGTCTCGGCAGATAATAACATTATCCTGAGGTGGGTTAAAGGGCACGACAGGAGTAAAGGAAATCGCATTGCTGATTCTTTAGCAAGGGAAGCCGCTGGACTAAAAATTCTAGGACCCAGTGACACCTACGGCCTAACGACTTCGACAATTGCGGAACTAGCCAAACGTTACACCCATGCTCAATCCCTTAAGAGATGGGATGGAATCAAAGGATGCAGTTTTGCCAGGATCACCCTGGGCGACCCTCGGAAGCTGGCGCCGAAGAAATATTTGGCGATGACCAGGAAAAACCTACGTTTAACAGTAGGATTTCTGACTGGTCACTGTCAACTAAGTAAACACCTCCATACTATGGGGCTAGTGGACACACCTCTATGCAGGATGTGTGAACAGGAAGATGAAACTGTCAGGCATGTCTTAGCGAGTGTCCGGAGTTATCGTCAATAAGAGAGTGTGTGTTCGGTGAGTCTTGGCCTACACCTGCCGATATGAAGGAGATGTCTCCCAGTGACCTGTCCACCTTCCTGAGAAGGACAGGATGGTCAATGACCTAGGAGGACAACTCCTCGGGAGGATGTACAATGGGTCACATGTGGCCTAAGTGCTGTGAGCCTACACACTCACCCTCCCTACTCTACAGATACAGATCCTGGCAAGACTGCATCCTTTGATTCCATCCCATCTCTTAAGGGATTGAGCATGGGTGTAACGTTTGGCTAGTTCCACAATTGTCGAAGTCGTTAGGTCGTAGGTGTCACTGTGTGTAGTTGATGTATATTTTCTACTATAATCAAACTTTGTTATGTGTGGTATATTATTTGGTAGATTTGTATGAAGCTGGAAGTAGAAGCTTTTTGATGTTTTGCTTAGGTTATTGTAAGCTTATCTTTATCTGATTCTAATAGATTTTTTATACATGCTAATTACATTTGGCAGAAAAAGTTTAGGTATTCTTTTAATTTACAAGCTTCTTTTGCCTCCTGATCTGCCTTCTCGTTGCCTATAATACCCCTCCTTTGGCAGAGGCCTTCATTAATACCAATCAAGATGAAGCTTTCATCTTAAATAGTACTAAATTCCCAATATATAAGTATAGTTACAAAAGTACCTACTATATTTCGGCCAACCGTCATATACCCCTTATACACCGAAATTCCTAATCTAAATAACATCGTTCTTAAAACCATATGGAATAATTTTGGAGACGTAACTAAAATATATACAGATGAATCCAAATGTGACTATGGAACAGGAGCAGCATTGTTTGTTTCAAACATAAATCATGTCGAAAAATTAAGAATAGCAGACATTTTTTCAGTTTACTCTGCCGAGGCTTTGGCACTAAAACAATGCTTATTATGGTGTACACTAAATCCAGTTCAAACAGTTGCTATAATGACAGACTCAAAATCCGTTTTACAAGCTATAGAAGGATCTCCAATAAATATTTATAATCAGGAACTAATTTTTGAAATAAAAAACTTACTATACCAATTGAAAATTGATAACATATTATTCTCATATGGGTAAAAGGTGTTCATCTAGTATTGTCCCAGTTCTTTCAGTGTGTCCTTCTAGAACATTGTTCGGCGACCATAAGTCTCCCGATTTCAGCCCAAGAATTGCCATCACCGCCTCCGCCCTTACAAAAAGTTCCAAAGTTCCAACAAGGGCTTCCATTAATGACGTCCCTGTGCTGTTCATTGCCCCAGGTAATACCAAGGAAGGCTTGTCTTTGGATTGCAGTAAATACTTTTACTGCTGAGGACACTCCTGTCCTCCTCCACCAGACTATTGTTCCATAGGTGATCGTTGGTCTTATCACAGTTGTGTAAAGCCAGTGTACCACCCCAGATCGTAGTCCCCAGGTTTTGCCCATTACTCTTCTGCATTGCCAGAAAAGCTTAGTCGCCCTTCCAGATGTGTCTTCCAATTCAGTTTGGAATAAAGGGTCACTCCCAGATATTTAACTTTCTTGGATATTTCTAGTTCTTCCCCGAAGAGCATTACTCTACCCTGCGGAAGAACTCTTCTATTCGTAAAAGCAACTAGTTTGGTTTTTTTCAGATTAACTGAAAGGTCCTCTTTAAGGCACCATTCCTCCACAATTCGTAGGGCTTATTGCATGACATTCATGATTACCTTTGGGAATTTCCCATTGGTTACAATCACAATGTTGTCCGCAAAGCCCTGCGTCTATATGTCTTAATCATTCAACCTACAGATCAAGTCATCTACAATTATGTTCCATAAAAGTGGTGAAAGTACTCCACCTTGAGGACATTCTTTAGTTGTCCTAACGGTGTAAGTTATATATTGTTATATATTATATATTGACGGCTCTATTATTGAGGGATCTGTTTATTGAATACATCGATGTGTTGTCAAAAGCACCTTCGATGACTAGAAATACTGCAAGGGCTACCTCCTTGTGATTCAGACTTCTTCCAAAACCTGAGGCCAAATTATGTAGGGCAGCTTCTCCCGATTTCCTTGCTTGATAAGCCCATTGTAGTCTATGTAGAGGGATGCTCTTAAGCACTCCTTCTTGTAAATACATTTGTAAAACTTTTTCTATGGTTTTCACCCTGAATTGACATCTGATCGTCGGAAGGATTTAGCTTGGGTGTACGTTTCTCTTCCCGGTTTGGGAATAAACTCCCCCTTTGACTCTCTCCATGCAATTGGTATATACCCTAGAGCCTGGCTACTTCGAAGTATCAGACCTAAAGAGCCCATTATTATGTCTAATCCCTCTTTCAGGAGCTTGGGAATATGTCATCTGATTCGAGAGTTTTGTAGGCGTCAAATGAGTTTACCGCCCATCTAATAAGATGGGTGGTGATAGAAGGGAGATGACGGAGAGTGTGTGAGGGCCACCCGTCTTGAAGTATGCTAGGGTAATGATTCCAATGCGGGAGTAACGGCGAGTTTGAGGTGGGTTTGGTTGGTAGGCATTCCCGTGGGGATGAGTCCAACACTGTCTGGGCACTGGTTAGGACCCATTCGAACATGAGTTTCCCATCTTGGCCCGAAAAAAAGGTCCCAATGTACATATATAAACTGTCCACAGATCTACTGCAAATTGAGCCAGCGGACATATCGACCATAGGCGTGTATATTTATAATTTGTAATAATGCTAATACTTATTAAATTCAAGGATGAAACTCACGATAAGTTTATCGCGTTTATTACGAAAACTATGTAATACGTACAGCTTTCGACCTAAGTTGCGAAGACACTCGACTATAGCAACGGAATATCATTTCGTTAATGTGTTGGGAATGGGTTCTAAACTATTTAAAATGATCATAGGTATTTTTATTTATTAATCGATAATTCAATTAAATATTTTAAGACTGTAGTAGGAACCACCTTGTAACAAAGGCAACTAGGAATACACAACAGGCTTGTTCTTCGAAGAGTCTAGACTAGTAGGATATGTACCTATATGTATTTGTCAGGGCATTGTTCTTATTCTACCTTGCATGAAATTGCGAAATTTGTACGTATCTGCACCTACACGCTGAATATCCCAGTTGATTATGTATACCGAATTAAACAAAACAAAGGCAGACACGAGAAGTCACAACAAAGGTTCGAAATTTCAAAACCAAAAATGAGTAAAACTTTGTTGTGAAAACAGTGTAGTAAAGTCATAAATAGTCAAATAACTAGTCAAAAATTAGTCATTAAACTGGAAATAAGTTAAACTGAGAAAATCAAATTCTTAGATTCTCATACATCCTACACATCGTATAGTTCTTTTCACGATCTAAGAAACTGACTTGACTTGACTTAGGCTCGAGATTCAATAAAACCATACATTTTTTCGGATTTACCGTGCAGAGTCGCACTATACCTCATGAAAAAGAAAAATTACCAAGTAAATTTATAATAAGAATGATCCAAAAGTCTTATAAAGTTTTCAGATAATAATCTATTATCATTCGCCGACAAAATAAATACGACCTGTCACGGCAAATACTCTATTGAAATAAGGTAAAAAAAGTGGCCATCTGCGGAATGAGGCCAAACAATCTGAATTTTGGCAGAGACCTTCGTTTTGATGTTCTAATGAAGCACAAAAAAATCTCATATGCCAACCATTGTGCGTCTTGAGATATAGAAGGTCAACGGTCATGAAAATCGGTTTTTCGCGAAAATCTCGTTTCCAGTGCATCTGACGTCGTAAGAGCTCATCACAAGACTTACGTAAAATAGTAGTTTCTACAAAATTGTTTATATACATTTTTTTTTCGTACGACCAACCGTTTTCGAGATATAGCACGATAAAGCGGTAGAGCGCATCCTTAATGGGTAATATTGCATTATACTGCAGAGCTATAAGTATAAAAGCACTTTTCAATCTGTATGACTAGAAAATTAAATTTCCGACACCACATCGGCACTATTCAACAAAGGAAAACTTCAGGTTATGACAATGTTTGAAAAAGATCCCGATTTGGTTCACTCGGCTTCATAGCCGCCGGAAGGGTCAAATATAGGGGGGGGCAAGTGAAGGTAGATTACAACTTTAATATTTTATTCTCAAAAATACCTATTTATGGTTGACTTGAACTAAAACTCTAATGTTGAAAATATGTATATGCCCTTTTACAAAAAATACATTTGTATATACATGTACCTTTCTACTGGGGAAAAAGTTATTTCTCCTCTTTTGTGCAAACCGATCTATTATTTTTTCAATAATTATGTTTTCAATTTTATTCACACATTCTCAGTGAACACTCAGCATACAGAGACCTGAAAGCCTTTCTTCACACATTGTTGATCTTAGCCAAGTTTTTACACGACGAAGATCTTCCTAAAAGATCTTCCAATTGTTGTTGTGGTAGGAGGTAGAGCTACGAAA